>PVIH01005767.1:0-119563 GCA_004025045.1 Sigmodon hispidus
TTCCTGAACATTTTGAGTTATGGCTTTTTTAGTTTTACTATTTTCTTTGACTGATATATCTATTTGAGCTACTGAGTCTTCCACTTCAGAGATTCTATCTTCCATCTCTTGAACTCTGTTTGTTATGCTTGTATCTGTGGTTCCAGCTTTTTTCTTCAGGTTTTCTATTTCCATCTTTGCCTCATTTTGTGCTTTTTTTATTGCTTCTATTTCAGCTTTAAGTTCCTGGCATGTTTCTTTCATAGATTTGTTCATCTCTTCCAATTTTTTGTTTGTATTTTCTTCTATTTCTTTAAGGCTATTTTTCATATCCTCTTTGAGAGCTTCGATGATCATCAAAAAGGAATTTTTGGTGTTGCTTCCTTCTGTTTCCTCTTCATTGTTCAGTTCAGGTCCTGTATTTGTAAGATCACCACTTTCTTCTGGAGTTACCTTGTTGTTCTATGTCTTATTATGTAAGTTTTTGCACTGACGTTTGCCCACAGCTTCAGTGGTTCACAATTAGATGGCTCCTGCTCAGTTGTGGCACTCGGGCTTGTGTGCCTCCTGTCACCTCTCTGGGCAGGGTCTGAGTCTGTCCTTCAGAGACCCCAGAAGTTATCTGTTTGCTGAGTTGGAGGTCGAGCTGGGTAGCAATGAAAATTCCCTCAGCATCAGCTGTGGGTATGGTGACAGGCAGACTTTAACTGTGCCTGGTACAGTGTTCACTGGGTTCACTCTGCAGACAGCACCTGGTCCCAGAAGTGGAACCGAAACCAATGGGAGCTCAACTCTCCCTCCCTGGCTAGGATATAGGCGCTTGGGCCTGGTGACCCCTCCTCACCTCTGGGCAGGGTCTGAGTCTGTCCTTCAGGGACCCCTGTAGTTATCTGTTCGCTCAGTTCTAGGTCGAGGTGGGTAGCCGTGCAAATTCCCTCAGCAGCAGCTGTGGGTATGGTGACAGGCAGACTTTATCTGCCCCTGCTACAGAGTGTGCTGGGACTCTGCCGGTTTTATTTTTTTAAATTTTGTATCACATAGCTTTTCTTTCATCTTTCAAGGGACCTTAAAACTGTTAGACATACACCCTGCCAACCATGCCTAATTAGCACTTTGGAACTGAAAGGGGGTGGGAGGTGGGGGAGTGGGGACCAATGTGGAAGAATAAATGAGATCCTAGGTTATCGTATATATAATATTGCAGACAAAGGAAAGCATTTTCCTCAGTGTCCACAGCTTGGCTCCTACCCTCTCTCAGCCTTAACCAGGACTTCCTAAACAACATCATATTTCATAAACATCATAATGTCATCCCTTTCTCTTTTCTTATTGCTAAATATAAACTATGAATTGTATTCCATTGTCTTTGATAAAAATTGCTGTATCTCAATTACTATCTAGTAAAAAATGTAAGACTTCAAAAAGTCAATAAACATTGCCCTTTTAGGGAATTTTGGGATTTTTTGTTGTTTTTTATCCTAAAAAAGTAATTAAAATCATATAATTGAAAAAAGCAAAATAGAAATGCCATGCCCAAGGTCAGATATCAGCTATTGGCATCACCAAAGGAGCCACTTCAGACATGCTCTGAGTTCTGAGAGATACTGGTGACTACAAGTGACAGATAATGGGATTATCAAATACAACTGTGTCATGTGGCCTAGAATCTGATTTCCAGTTTAAATGATATTAAAAATGTCATACTCTGATCTTATTTGTAAAAGCAAAGCCTTCGGAACTGCCTCTAAGAGCAAATCAGAAAGACAGATGGCCAAAACAATCTACCAAAATCTTGATTATTGTTATCAATTCTATCCAAAAACTTCATTGCATTAAAAATTTGGGACAGGGCTGCTAGTTAGAGATGGTGGGTACTTTTTCATCATGGCTGTTGGCATAATCTCCGGATGGTATCAAGGTTATGGTTCTGTTGAATTCTTGAGTAAGGAAGAGGCCAACTATGCCATGAAGATTATGAATAGGTTCAAGCTCTATGGAAAGTCAACCCAGGTATTCACCTCATACCTAACAAAACAAAACAAAAAATCATACCATAGATGAATAGGCCAACATTTTCATTGGGAAGCTGGACCCAGAGATAGATGAAAAGCTTCTTTGTGGTATTTCAAGTGCCTTTGGATCATGATATTTCTTTGTTTTTTAAGAAGGGAGTTTCATATATATATATATATATATATATATATATATACGTACATATATATCTTTGTCTTATAAAAGGAAAAATAATTTAATTGACATAAAATATGAAAAAAAAATTGTATCTCTGCTGTCAGTTTTCCTCAGTGAAAAGCACTAGAGCTGGCAGGATTTTCTCATGAGCTCACTTGATCCTTGATTCATAAGAACATAAAAATGTTCTTTCTGAACTTTTTTTGGTCAGATAATGATAGAAGAAAATAGTGGAAGAGAAGCTAGTTATCCACACCTGATCAAAGGACAATGATAGAAACTGAGATATGGTCAAAAGTGTTTTCATACAGAAATAGCCAACGTAAACATTCTCTTTCATCTCTGTCAGTGCTCCTTGGGATGCTCACTAGACACAAAGTCAGATAGTGTGATCTTCATGGAAATCTCCCAGTTAAATACACTTCCAGATGAACAAACTAGGTCAGGATAATTTAAACACATTATCTAGAGTTACACTGTCACTTGACCCCAGTTCCACACCTTCATGATATTGCTGAGGATGTCCAGTAGTACACCCAAACCACCAGATTTTAGCTTGTTAGTGGTCAGGAATTCCTGAAACCTTCCTTTGTCCAAGATCCAAAACTTCAGGAAGGAGTCTGGGGCAGATATAGCCTGGAAGTCATTGGTGACTGAGTGATCATCCAGCAGAGGACACACTTAAAGATTCCTTTGAGATGGAAATTGGAACCTGTCTCTTTCTCACAGTATTGAGAGTATATCTACTCAGGTTGAAGGAAAAGCAGGCTCAAAACAGCCCTTACCAGACCCTTTCTGGCCAAGATCAGACCAGTGTGAAAATTCCTAATGATGCTTTAGTGAACACATCAGCAAATTACACGTGATCCTGCAGCCAGTGTTCATAATTCCAGAGCTCTGGAAAAGTGGGACAAAGATGTGAGGCCCCATTCTAAGATCTTCTCTAAAACACACACACACACACACACACACACAAAAAAAAAAAAAAAAAAAAAAAAAAAAAAAAAAAAAAAAAAAAAAAAAAAAAAAAAAAAAAAAAAAAAAAAAAAAAAAAAAAAAAAAAAAAAAAAAAAAAAAAAAAAAAAAAAAAAAACCCACAAAGCAGAAGACAAACAGACAAACCCACCCAGCTATTTTCTTATTTTTTGGTTTTTCTAGACAGGGTTTCTTTGTGCAATAGTCCTGGCTGTTCTGGACCTCTCTTTGTAGACCAGGCTGGCCTTTAACTCAGAGATCCACCTGCTTCTTTTCTAGAGATGCATGTGGGACCATCCACTGCGTCCAGAAGGAAACAGAATGATGAGGTTTTAGAATGGTGGACTGCAGTTCCTTCCAATTCACCGGGTTCTAACCTCAACACAAAGCCATAGTTTTGAGAGATGCTTCCAAAATGCTGGTGAAGTCTCTAGAAATCTGCACCTCATGCAAAGAAAATCACATTGGTAATTCTAGGTGCAAACAGACTATGCCTCTGGCTGAATGCGTTAGGGGCTAGGTGACTAAGACATACATCTGTCCTGGGATGATCTCATGGCCACCTACCTAATTTATTTCTATTGGTGTTGAAATTGTGCAAGAAGCAATAGCCTGAGTGCCTCAGGGTACCACAGTAATTAAGTCATTACATGTCCCCATGCCAGGTCTTTTCCAGCCAGGCAGCAGCAGCACTCAGCAAGAGGGACATCAGACAGAAACAATGAATTATAAGGATGTCCTTCACTGTATTATCTGGATACATTGTGTCTACATGGAGTAAAGGAGCCTGGTATAAAGGGGAAAAGGGAATGCAGATCACGTTGTGTAGCAAATATAACCCTAAAAAATTATACCTTTAATTGATTTATTTTCAAATTTGTTAAAAAACTTGTGTTCATATTTAACCTCAAGAATATATCCTCAATATATTAAAAAGGTTATCAAGCCTGACATTTAGTCCCCCTGAATGAGCATGTTTAGTGGTTGTGTAAAAAAATCTCCTTTGTTGTATGTTTTAAATAAGCCAGTTTTCATCAAATACAATTCAGATCAAAATGTTTAAATTTTACACAGAGAATTTCACTCTTGCATTGAAAAAGATGGGAAAAGCAGGGGGAAGAAAGGCAGGAGGAAAAGAGAGAGAAAGAGGGAGAGATAGATAGACAGACAGACAGACAGAAGCAGCAGCAGTAGCATAGTATTCACCAACCTGCCCTAGATTGCTTTATTAAGTTATAAGTCTTCACACTGTGTTAAGCCTTAAAAAATACAATGTCAGGAGGTGGTAGCACATACCTTTGACCCAAGCACTCAGTGGCAGAGGCAGATCTGGGAGTTCAAGGCTAGCCTGGTCTGCAGAGTGAGTTCCAGGACAACCAGGATTACACAGAGAAACTCTGTCTTGAAAAACAAACAATCTACACACATTCCAATGTACTTTGGCATTTCTCTCTCTTTTTTTTTTTTTTTTTGACAACCCTATATAGGACATGTGTCAGAGTGCAGTTGGTATGTAGCTGAATATCTCTTGCTTATCAGTTTCAATTATAATATCATAATTACTAGTACTTACATAAGTTTTATTTCCATGAAGAAATATATGAAAAACAATATTATATCAACAATAACTCAGGTAGACATATAACAAAATAAAATCCTTCTCTCTCATACTATCATTTACTGAAACCCAGCTTTATCAACACCTGTTATTTTCTTGTTTAAAACCAGCTAGCAATATTGACTTTGTATAAATCTCTCTTCTCAGCTGAAACACTTTTAATTATCTATATGGAATGGAAGATTGAGGACAAGTGTCAACCAACCTCCTTTTACCTGAGCTGCTAATGAGTAACATTTTGGGTGAAAAAGAAGTGGCCTGTCTCTCTATTGTTGTCTTTGTCACCTATACCCTGTCTGGTCCCAGACACTGACCCCAGGTTCTTTCCAAACTTTGTCTGTAAATTTCATGTTCTCCTCTGATTTGTTCTGACCAAAGCTATGTTTAAATTTTCTCTACCCGGGAGCCTATTCTTAACTCCCTCAGGGAAAATCATCCTTAACAAGGGCAGAATCTCTTTATTCTGATTATTTATTTGAAAATCTATCACTTTTTAATATCAGCCAGTGCCTAAGGGCATGGATTGTATGTTAATAATTATTTTTTTTGGTGCCAGAAATTATTATAGTAGGTTCTAGGTAGATATCTGTTGAATTGATCTTCTTACACATACACACACCATCCATTGCCTCATTTGTAATATGCTATGTGGTCTGTCTCTAACAGATTTTCCTCACTATTTGCAAAATAAAATAATAAATCTTGCCTAAGTAATATTTTCATTATACAAATATTTTTAAAATGTATTAAGATATTTAATGGATTTGAGGAAAAGGTATTTAGAAGAAATTTTGAATCTTTAACACTCTACAAAATAGTGCTAATGAAGCCTGTGTTTGGTTAATGACCTATGGGCACTAAGCCTAAGGGAGGATTCTCTCATATATTATAAAATATCCCTAAACTCTATAAACTATGAATAATTAATACTGTCTGTGATTAACGTATGATAATAATACTAATAATAAGGCTTATGGCATTTGTTCTTTTCAAGAAGTGACCCCAATATTTAATTACAGATAGATATCTATGACTCACACAAAGAAGGGTCTGTGTTATAAACCCGCTTTAAAGAGTCCCGATTGTAACAATTATTGGTAAATATGATTTAAATAAATTAATTAAAATAAGAGAGTGTCATCCAAAGGTCTGCAGATTCCTAAGATGTTTGCTTTTTATGTATGCATCTTATGAACTGAACTAACCTCTCACACCATGTAGACGTTCCCACTTCAAAAGTCCTTCACACTTCTGTTAGAATAATAAAAAAAAAAAAACCAATAAAAATAAAACCCACCTCACCATGAAGCAGTAACAGATGACTCAAACCAGGCATAGAAAACAAAAGGACCTCAAACGTGGAGCTTGAAAAAGGAACACAAAATCGCTTTAATACTTCTCTTTCTTTGAAATTGTAGGAGGCACAGTTTTCTCTTCCTCCCCCTCCCAGCCGGCCTCTGCCCCTCCCCCCTCCTCCTCCTTCTCAACTTGCAGACGGGCAGTTCGATTTACAACAATGACTTTAAACATAGGGCCATGTCAGATACCTAGCATGCTCCCAAAAGGCCTTTTCTAAGCATTTCCTTGTTGGGTTAGGTAAAAGAAAAAGCATTCCCAGCTGTGCCTGCCACAATATACTCAGACTATCTCGCTGCTGTGTAGTTCAGGGAGACCGAGGTAAGGTCTCACCAGTGACTGCCAACACCCCTGAAATATCAATACAGTAAACTAGCAAGCATCAAAGGGATTCCTAAATCACACCAAAGACAGTTTTATTACCCATAAAGTAGAAAACCCACACAGAAGAGAGGCTGTCCTGGCTTTAGTGTTTATTGGCCAGGTGGAGCTGATTAAGAATGTGAGAATCTGTGGTACCAATAATCATGGGCTTCTTATGTTCAACATAAGAAAGGGTTTCACATAACCCAGCAATAGCAGGGCATTAGTACTCAAGTAATCAAAACTACACTCAGAAGTAGGCTAGACTGGCTGGCTCAGAGAAAATAATATTAAAGCAGGGACAGAGAAGACAGAAATCTCACTTCAGAAACCACAAACCAAGATCACAGCTTCTTTGCAAATGAATGCAGAGATGAACCAGTGTGAATTCGGTGAGTGCCATATTAAAATAAAAACGTATGGCTGGCTGGGTGTGGATTCACTTGAAATCTTCTTTATGACAGACCAAAATATTGCACTCTGCTGGAGATGGTTCATGTCTATGGGCTGCTTTACCAGATGTCAAAGTGGGAAAAGATACTGCTGAAGACTAACACTCCAAAGATATTTGACCAGGAGACAGTCTATCTTTAGTCTTTGATCAGAGGAAAATAACTGTACCTTAATATCCTGAAGTGGTAGGATCAAGAAAGACACAACATATGGTTAATATTAATAACATGAATATTTATGAGCTTGAAAAAAACACTGGGGCAGTACTGCTCTAAATGTACTTGTAGCATATTTACAAATACTCTAGTAGTCAGTGTTGGCACATGCCTTTAATCCCAGCACTATGAAGGCAGAGGCAGGTGGAGCTCTGAGTTCGAGGCCTGCCTGGTCTATGGAATGAGTTCCAGGACAGCCAGGGCTATACAGAAAAACTCTGTCTGGGAAAACAAACAAAAATTACAAGTAGTCTAAGTAACAATTACCTGGTCTGATGCTTCCTGTCATCTATTGTGCAATTCAGAAGCACCAAATAAAACTTATGCCAAACTCCCATATTTTTATCAAAAATCACAATTACTGAAGATTAATAATTGCAATAAGTTTTCTTGAGAACTTAATAGCTGTGGTAGTTTGAATGTAATTGACCCCCATAAACTCATAGGGAGTGGCACTATTAGGAGGTGTGGTTTTGTTGGAAGAAGTGTGTCATTGTGGAGGTGGGCTTGGAGGTCTCATTTTTGTTCAAGTCACATCCAGTGTCCCAATTCACTTATTTTTGATTGGGAGTCAGGATATAGGACAAGGTACACCATGATGATAATGGATTAAACCTCTGAAACTGTAAGCAACTCCATTAAATGTTTTCTTTTGTAAGAGTTGCGTTAATTGTGGTGCCTTCACAGCAATAGAAACCCTAACTAAGACAATAGTTCTTTATAAAACAATAAGAAAATTAACATATAAAGAAAATAAGACAAGTGTACACATTTAGAGTTTGTTTTTAATTAAATTGTTCAGCCTATATCAGATTAAAGCATTTCACTAGGATGGTTTACATACACAGTTTTTAAAACTTCATTAATTTTAAATGTTATTCCACTAAAAACCTTACAACATAGTTCATTAATTATTAAGTGATTATCCAAGGAAATCATCTTTGTCCTGAATATGTAAGATATAATTTAGCTAAAAATAAAATTACTACTTTTACTAAAGGAATTTACACTGAAACTTTTTAAAAAAGAGAAATAGGAACAGATGATGTGTTGAGAAAAATACATGCTTGTAAGTTATACTTCAGTCATCAATAAGATAAATATCAAATAAGAAACATGTCAAGAAAAACAAAACATGAAGCTTAGATTTTAATTGCATTATTATAATAGGTGTTGTTTCAAAAGAAAAAACTGAAAATCAAATTGAAGGTATTAGTATACATGAGAATCCATGTGTGTACCCAGTATACCTGAGAATATAGCCCAATGAGAAATCACTAACTTATTTGATATTGTGAGGGAAAATTTTTGGAGATTTACTTTTTAACACTACTGCAGAGTTCTTGAGTGTGAAATTTGTAGCAGACACCAGAATGTCACAATGTCAAACATATATTTGAATGGTTGGTCTTTGGGAAGTGATACTACTTGGCAAAGATGTGAACTTATTGAAGTAAGTGTGGCCTTGCTGGAGAAAGTATATCATTAAGGGTGGGCTTTTGGATTTCAAAAGCTCAAGCCAGGATCAACGTCTCTCTCTGCCTGCTGCCTGTGAATCAGGTACTTTTCCAGCACCATGTCTACCTGCATTTTGGCATGCTTCCTGCTATGACAATAGTGAACCAAACTTCTGAAACTGTAAGCTGGGCCCTGTAGTCAGAATTTTCTGACCCGGCTAACACAGAGGTCTAAGCATCCCCCCTCCATGGCTGCTTAGCCCAAAATAAACACAAAGAGGCTTATATCAATTACAGACTGTTTGGTCTATGGCTCAGGCTTATTACTTGCTAACTCTTACACTTTAAGTTAACCCATATTTCTTATTTATAGGTTGGTACCATGGCTTGGTACCTTTTTGCTCAGTGCAGCATTCTCACCCTGCTTCTTCTGTGTCTTGCTGTTGTTTGCTGCTCTGCTCTTTGGCTTCCTAGAATTCTCCTAGTCTGGTTGTCCTGCCTCTACTTCCTGTCTAGATATTTGATCAATCAGCATTTTGTTAAATCAATATTTAAAATGACAAATATTTACAGCATACAAAAGCATAACCCGACAGCAAGGCCCAATGAAATGGTTTTCTTAGAGTTGCCATCATTGTGCCTTTTCATAGCAATAAAACACTGACTAAGACAAAGTTGGTACCAGAAATAGGATATTTAAATGACAGGAAGCCTGGCCATGTTTCTTGTTGGCAGAATGTGGGTTTGGGGACTTTGGAGTAGGAAATCAGTTGAATGCTTTAAGTGGGGCTTAGCAGTCCATACTAGTAGGAGCAGAGAAGACATTGCAGACAGCAATGTAGATTATGACAGCCCAGCTCAAGAGCTTTCAGAGGAGAAGAATATTAGTAAGTGGCCTAAAAATCATTTTGGGGATATTTTAGCAAAGAATGTGGCTGGTGTTTAGCTTTGTCTGAAAAGTAGGCCTCAGGTTAGATTTTAGAATTTTAGAATAATAGTGTTGTAAGAGGAAAGGTCAAAACAGCCTAATATTGTCTGTGTCCTGTGGTTGTTAGTGGCTAATCTCATAAAGATCTATGGAAAGGAGCAGCATACTGAGCAACAAAAAATATGCTGAGAAGGCAAAATATGACATGGACATTTTGAGGAGAAAACAAGCATCAAGAAGTATAGTATAGCTAAATTCAGTTAGAGATAAAAGTTTAAATAAAAGCATAACACTAAATGGAATAATGGGAATGGTTACCTCAGGGCAAGATCCCACCAGCTAAACTTCCAACTTGGGGAAAAGAAGTTAAAGAAAAGCTTAGGGCCAGGCAAGATGGCGTATTCCTTTAATTCCAGCACTCAGGAGGCAGAGGAAAAGGAATCTCTGAATTTGAGGTCAACTTGGTCTACAAAGCAACTTCTAGAACACCCAAGCTTAGGCAGTAAAGGAAATCATCAAAAACAGAAAGCTGGTGGAGATGTAATTGAATAAGGGGGCCATGTTCCAGCTCCACTAAGCAGAAAAACTTGGCATCTTCAGCCACATGGTTCTAGCTTTAGAGACAAGGATGCAAGAAAGGGGTTGTGGAATCTCTCTCCAGGGAGACAGAAAGCTACTGAGACCGTGTGTGTGTCAGGGCTGTCCTTGCAGGGAGGCACAGAGAAGTGTTTGCATGGAGCTGTGAAGGTGAAGCCTGGGTTGCCTTGGAGACCTCACAGTGTTGTAGATGCCAAAGTTGTGGGATACTTGCTGAGGAGAGCTGCTAACAGGGAATGGAACCAGCTCAAGAGAAAGAAGTGTGGTATATTCAAACTGAAAGAAGTTGGAGATCTGAAGAGTGTTTTGACATCAGACATTGAGATGCAGCATTTGAAGTGTCCCAAATGGTTTTAGGTCTTGCTTTGGTCCAGTACTTTCTCATTATGCTCCCTTTCCACCATCTTGGAATGGTAATGTATATTCTGTGTCATTGTATGTTGGAAGTATGTGATTTGCTTTCAAATTTATTTTATAAGAGATTATAGTCAAGAGATTTCCCTGAGTCTCAGAAGGAACTTTGGACTTCAGACTTTTAAATGGTGTTGAGACTGTGATAGACTATGGGGACTTTTGAAAGTAGAGTAAATGCATTTTTTCAGACTTAACCATGTTGTTTTGGAGAAGATTGTGAAAGAAATTTGGAACTTTGGGCTAGAAAAGGGATTGAATTTTGAAAGCTGAATGAACTGTTCTGCGGAAGTTTAAAAGACAAGGATATTGAGAGCAGAGTAGAGAACGGAGGCCAGGATTGTGATGTCTCAGAAGGAAGCAAAGACTCCATCAGACCTTTTGTGTGACGAATCTGTGGTCTGATACCTGGGCTGAAGAATCAGCTGTGATTAGTGAAAGACTATAACCACTGAAGTAAAACCTTCACTTTGCTGGAACAATTAATGCTGGTCAGCTGAAGCTAAGAAATTAATGATAATTAAGAAAGGACCAGCATCATTGAGGTGAAATCTTCTGGAAAGCGTTTTGATACAGTTGGTGCACAGAGCTGTGTTCCAAAAGCAGTCAAGGTTGTACTTCACACTGGCATCTGAACTTGGTAGTAGAAGAGTCTTCTAGATAGTGCTGGTTTTGAAATCATGAAGACATGAAAGGCAGCTGAGGATTGGACTGTGAGAGGAGAAAATGCAGCCTCAGTAGCAGTTGAAACACAAGGACTGAAGAGTTCATGGAGAGAAGTTGAGCTTTGACGTCATAAAAAGAGCCCAAGAGAGGCTACTGGTAAGAGTGCAGCCCAGTTGTTGCAGAAACCCCAGCATTTGGGAAATAGCAGTGAAATGGAATAATCACCAAGAACAGCAGAAACTCTGGAGTAGAACCTGCCAGAAACTAAAATACAAACTCTATGTGCTATAGAAAGAGGAACCAGAGAAGTGACCCAAAGAAGTGCCCTTTGGAGGAGCACTGAAGATCATGGGTGAATCCCAGATCCTGGATGTTGAGTTATTCACACTGTTGGAGATTGGTTTGCTTCGTTCTGATTGTGACTGTGCTCTGGTTCTTCCTGCTTGAAGCATTTAACTTAATTTTTCTTTTTACAGGAGTTCACAGCTGAGAGACTTTGAACTTTTAAAAGGATATTGGTTTTTTTTTTTTTTTTAAAAGAGATTGAGTATTTTAAAGAGACTGGATTTTTAAAATATGTTTGAATTTGTAAAGACTGCAGGACTTTAAAAGTCAATATGGTTTTAATGTGAGATCTTGGGTATTAAAGAGAAAGGCAAGGTTGTGGCTTACCGGTTACATGCTAGTGTGCCAAGCTGGAAAGGGCTCAATTGTGCTTAATAGCTTTATATCAACTTGACCCAGGCTAACTAAAGTCATCTAAGAGAACCTCAATTAAGAAAATGCCTCTATTGCTGGTGCTGGTAGCAGATACCTTTAATCCCACCCAGGACTTGGGAGGCAGAGGCAGGTAGATCTCTGAATTCAAGGCCAGCTTGGTCTACAGAGGAAAATCCAGGACAGCCAGAGATACACAGAAAAATCTAGTTTTGAAAGCTCCCCTCACTGTCCCTCCCAAAAAGAAAATAGGATGCCTTTTTAAATATCAGGCTGTAGGAAAGCCTGTAGGGTATTTCTTAATTAGTGATAGATTGGGGGAGGTCCAGATCATGGTGGGTTGTGCCATCCCGGGGCTGGGGGTCCTGGGATCTGTAAGAAATTAGGCTGACCAAGCAAGCCATGAGGACCAAACCCACACACTGCATCCCTCCATGGCCTCTGCGTCAGCTCCTACCTCCAGGTTCCTGTTATGTGTGAGTTCCTGTCCTGACTTCCTGTGATGACAAACATTGATAAGAAAGTAGAAGCTGAATAAACCCTTTTATCCCAAAGTTGCTGTTGGTCATGGTATGTCATCTAAGGAATAGAAATCCTAACTAATACAAGACCTAAATCTGGCTTTAACATTTAGAGTAAAATTTTAGAATATCTAAATTCTGTCTCATTTGAAGACTACTTGATAAGCATGTTCAACATAAGGACTAGAACATTCCTGTAATTCAGTGGTTTCTGGTCACTTTAATTTATGTTTTTAATCTCTACATACATACAGAGCTGGGAAGCTGTTATTCATGCATATGCTATGGTCTTCAGCAAATACACTCCTACCTGTAATGCACAGGTGAATTGGTCAATGACAAAGAGTGTCTAACCATCTTCCTTTGATAACTTAATGACTTCCAAGATAGATTTAAACTTGAAAATGATGTTGGAGTGGGAATAACTTGTAAGAGTATCTTATTGACTTTAGTTATGTCTTAGCTTAATAAACAGGTTCTGATATGCATTTTAAATATCTTTCCCTCATTAAGCTAAGACTATAATGTAGTCGTAGAACAATACACCCTTAGACCTGCAAGGTCCTGTGGAAAATTTCCCATGCAAACAAAGGAGAAAAAAATTCTCAGTTGTCATGGTAAAACTGACCCAAATGTCACAGTTCTTAGGAGATTGTGGCAGAAGGGTTGTAAGCTAGCCTATGCCATATACATTCTGTACCAGTTGGGCAATAGAGAGACTTTGTCTCAAAAGACAAAACAAAACAATAAAACCCCCACAACTCTCTATGTCATAATTTTCAAAGATCTCAACCAAGTCAAAGCATCATTTTGAGTTACTGAGTTTAAAAAGACAAATATCTGCACATGTAGAATGGATTATAAACCTCAGAGACTCGGGGATTACCAGGCAGAGCAACAGCACAGGAGACAATGCTCCATGGGAAGCAGAGTAGTGTTTGCTGACTCAAAGTCTACCTGGATTGCAAGTTCAAGCAGACAATTATAACAGAGGCACACTGCCAACAGGGAGAACATTCAGGACCTCTAACATCTGACTACTTTGAACCCAGTGAGGTCAGTCTGTTCCATGCTGCATGCCCAGTAATAAACCAATGACCTCTAGGGTTCTCAAGGACCTGAGAGCCATTTGCTTGCTAAAACATGTTCAAGCCTAAAACACATTTTCAGAAAATCTAGTATGTTTTCAGCCTGTTTAATGAACACAAGCCTCTATCCTCTAAAGTCCTTTGCCCCTTAAAATCTTCAAATTTCTGAGCAGGGGTGTGAGAGTAGGGGGACCTTATTTTTCTAACCAAAATATCTTTGCTCTAGTAGGTTGATTTAGGTGCTCTGGATATAATCTATGTTTCCTTTTTATATCATGATGTACCATATGTATCAATGCTGCCAACAGAATATTAGCATTATTGTTATTATAGTTATTGGTGTCCATTTTCTCCTGCTAAACCATCAGCTCTGTAATGGGCTTGCTAATTTACTGCTTGGGTACAGTGAGTGATGGATAGGAAGAAGACAAAAATGATTGTTGACAAGGCTCCAAGGGTGGCTAGGTTGGAAAAGCTCTTGCTGTGGAAATGTGAAGATCTGCATTAGATTCCCTAGTACCTGCATAAAAAGCTGAATGTGGTGGGGCTCTAGAAGTAGAGATGAATCTCTGGGGCCAGCTAGTCAACCAGCCTAACTTTGACTGGTGAGCCTCCAGTGCAGTGAGTGACCCTGTCTCAAAAACCAAGGTGAGACTATTCTTGAAGGTCACCATAGGCTGACCTCCAGCTTCCATGTGCATGATACAGATATGCACATGCATGCAGATGTGCACATGCGCATGCATTGTCCTGACTTGTTTCCTGTCTCTGTGATAAAACACTTCTCAAAAAGTAACCTGAGGAAGAAAGGTTAATTTCACCTTACAAGTATAGTACATCATCATGAAGGTAATCCTGGACAGGAACTCAAGATAGGAACTTGAAATAGCAACCATGTAAGAGAGTGACTTATTGAATTATGCCCCCAGGTTTGTTTAGCTACCTTTTTTCATGCTGCCCTGGCCCACCTATGTAGTGAATGGCACCTCTCACAGTGGGCTGGGTCCTTCTATCTCAATTAGCAATTAAGAAATTGCTTCACAGATATGTTGTGAGGTCAGACTGATCCAGGCAATTCTTCAGTTGACATTTCCTCTTGCCATGTATCCCATGTGACACTAAGATATTCATGAACAACCACTCACATGTGTTCATGCATATACACAAACACATATATACACACACATACATGCACACATACACATATACACACACACATACACACACATACAAAATCAACCAAGTTAAATTTAAAAGTAAAAAGGAGGGTGAGAGAGAATCACTGTTGAGGGCGTGGAGAGATGGCTCAAGGGTTAAGAGCACTGGCAGCTATTCCAGAGATCCTGAGTTCAATTTCCAGAACCCATACAACAATGAGATCCAATGCCTTCTTCTGACATGCAGGTGTATATGCAGATTAAGCACTCTTATACATAAAATACATAAATAATATTTGCCAGGAATGGTGGCATACACCTTTAATTCCAGCAATCTGGAGGTGGAGAGACAGGTGGATCTCTGTGAGTTCGAGACCAGCCTAGTCTACAAAGAGGATTCCAAGACAACCAGAAATTCACAGAGAAACCCTGTCTCAAAAAAGTAAAAGATAAATAAATAAATAATAAAATGGCTGTTGATGACATGTGTTATTCTAGATTCCTAGTATCCATTTCTGTCCTATAGATGGCATGCTCTGAAGATGAATATTTTTCCTAGAAGGCTAAAGGCCAGCAGTTTAAAAACTAATTTTCACATGTGTAGTTTACATAAGGCACATATCCTGTTGTACATACCTCTGCTTTGGAAAGTCTGAGATTGCTACAGCCTTTGGAGTTGGTCCACACATAGGGTGACAGGGCTTCTCCATCATTTGCAGCCACCAGAGCTTGGCACAGAAACACCCTTGATGAGGTATAAATTAGGTCAACAAAGTCAGTGGCCCTTCCACAGATCAACTCTGGAGGTAGGAAGTCAAGTCCCCCGAGGTTGTGAAAAGCATTGGCAGTTCATAAAGCACCTATGCTTAGAGCCTTGGCAAAGGTTAAAGGCTCCAGACAGTAAACTGGGGCAAATACAAATTTCTATTGGTTTGGTTAGCCTTCAAGTTCAGCTCTCCTCTACCTTAGGGCACTTCACACTTAATTATTTTCCTCATGTTCTGCCCTGTGCACTCATCCCAAGCCTCCACTTTTATGGGACAAATCTATATCCATACATAGCATGGAAAACAAGAAGAACTTGAACTGTATTCAGCATAGCTGTTTTCTCCTGAGTGGGTCAAACCACTGCCATAGAAGTCACTCCTTCAATCTTTTACTTCTTCCTGGTTCTGAAGTGGGATAATTACACATGAAGCTGAAAGTCTTGAGTTTTTCAGGGCTCAGATGACTGAGGCTCTCTCCCTAGCAGCTCTGTACATTGGACTTCTTTGTCTTTTGACTATCAGCCACCTGCCCCTATGGCTAGACAGACACAAGGCAGCTGGCAACTTTCGGGTTGTACATTAATTTGGGTTTGTTGGTAAAGGAAATGCAGTACTCTATCACATTTGAAAATGAATTTGCATATACGCATTACAGTTTGAATCCTTAATCCCTGTTCTTGCATTTTGAAAAGGACGCAAGATTCCAATTAAACAAACTTCCAGAGGAGATCTAAACTGTGCAAACCATTCCAGTGAGTATTATGGAAAGAGGGGTGAAGTAGATAAAGCTTGTGTTTTAAAGATGGAGTCCAGCCATGAGAACAGATGAGCACACTAGTGTATTATGAACACCACTGAAGACATCGATCTTTTATAGGGTGCATCTTTGGCACAAGCATACAACAGCATGAGTACACACACAGGGAATATTAGTTCCTATATAAAGTTACCTGTAACTATCATAAAGGCCTTGCAAGGAGCTTAAGCCATTCAATCACAAAATAAGTAAACTAGGAAGTGGCAGTTCAGGGCTTTGAAATTTAGAATCATTTCCAAAGTCCCTGCTCTTTGCACAAATCACCCAGTCACTAAGAATATGATGTCAAAGTTCAAGCCAACGGAGAGGACATTATAGACATGAATGAAAAGTAAAAGAGAAAGAAGTCACTCAACATTTTTGAAAATCCTGGTGATTCTGTTGTAGACCTTACAGAATAAAGTTATATGACTACTTCTCATCCCAGCCACATTCAAGGTAAGTCAGCCTCAGCCTTTCACACTGCATAGGCATTCAACGCCTCTTCTCAATGATTTGAATGATTTCAAACTGACTATAATTAAGAATCTCTGACTTACATTTTTGTTTGAAGATACAGTCACTCTGTGTAATAGCCCTAGCCAACCAGGGAACTCACTTTGTAGATCATGTTGTCCTTGAACTCACAGAGATTCACTTTCCTCTGCTTCCCAGTGCTGGGATTAAAGACATACACTGCCACCACTACCAAGTTGCCAACTTAAATTTTGATGAATAAAAATATATGATACTAATTTGTGTACAAAACTACTAAATAGTACCAGTGAATAATATGATATTCATCGCCCTCAGAAGTGAATTGACAGTGCCAGCTATCAAATAGAATCCTTTTTGACACTGTAAATCAGACCCACAAATAAACAAGATGGTTCTAACATTTTTTACAACAGAAGTCAAAAGTAAAGTTAGAAATTGAAACAATTAACTGAAAACTTCAGGATACCCAGCTATGATGAGAATGTAGAGCCTGGGCAGAGTACAGTATGAATACTGGGTTCAAACATACCCAAGAATGATGAGCAAGGCTCAGCCATTTAGACCTTCATGGTTCTTCAACAGGGGAATCACTGTCTGGATGCTTGCCTCGTTGCCCACAATTATTCCAATTGGATAACTAGTCATAGCCAGACTTTTCTCAGTAATTACAACCACCTGATTAGCTTAATACCAGAATAAATGCCAGGAGATTTAGGAAGTCTGAGAATTATTTTCTAAACCCTAATATCACCGTCTGAACCACTTAAAGCTATACAGTCATGCTGTTGATCATTGACAAGTGTCTCATATAAAAACACATGTATGTGCATCCACATGTGTATCTCTCAATGGCACAGAACTCTGGGAACCACGCTGGATGTTCCAAAAGGCCCATATAGCCACAAAGAAGCCCAGAGGACCAAGGAAGTTTTTAATGTGAAGATATGTTTTTTTCTTTCTGTCTTCCTCCTTTTTTCTTCCTCTCTTCCTTTCTGTTTTGTTTATAGTTTATTTTAGAGTAATTTTTTTTACTTATTTTCTTATAAACAGCACTTTTACTATCTTGGTGTATGAAATATATTACTCTGTAATCTTAGTGCAAGTTTTTCATATCTTTTTTAATGTTGGAAAATACAAAGAAAAGCCAGCTTTGCTTTTCAAAGTAGGACTGAACCATAACTTTTCCATTAATTTGAAATGCTACATTTATTAGATATCAAATTTTGACCTGTTCATGGTCCATTTCTAGAACAATTTTTTAAACTTGTTTTGATATCAAGTTAAGACATATATCTACTGCAGAATTATTCGCTGACAATTGATTATATAAAGGATTAATATTTATTAAGGGAATAAATAAACACTTACTGATACAAATGGAACCTTAAGGCAATTGTTGAAGAGTGGAAATGTCCAACCCAGTGATGGTGCCAGTTTTCTCGCCTAGAGAACAGGAACAAACAGAAAGAAAGGACAGCATGAAACAGGGTTCTCAATGGCGTCTGGCCACACCCCATTCAGTGTCCTGAGACTCCAAAGCTATGCCTCTAGGCCTCCCTCAATAATTCCCGAACCCTACTACATCTATCTCCTTTTCTTCTACATCTCTTAGAGATCATGCATTTCTTGAATATTCTTGAATATTTCTCTTCCATAAAAGGTTCAGTTTGCCAGTTTGTCTGAAAGGGAATTTTGAAACTATAACACAGAAAGAACGAACTTATGGATAAACTCTGGGAAAATCCAGAACTTTTTCATGACTGACTATGCATAACCATATGTTTCTGTGTTTATTTCAACAGACATTCTAAGCCTTTATAAAACTTAATGTAATTACTATTCACTTATTTTTCATATTAGTCCAATAGCACTATTAAAATCTACTACACTGTCTCTTGCTATTGTCTGTAACTACTTTCCACACTTTCTTTGATTGCTCAATAAGTACTATTTGGTGCATTTTGTATAGCCCTAAAAGACAAACCATAGCACACTTGCATCCTTGAGAACAATCCCCAACACTCTCAAGACAAATAAATACATATGATAAAAAGCAATTTGATCTGGCTTTATGGAAAGCTCCATGTAAGTCAAGGAGGAAGAGAAAAGAAGAATTCAGCCAAAGGAAAAGTTTGTGCAGAAATCCAGAAGAGAACCCTGCACATCATGCTTGAAGACTCAGCTGTACATATTCTGGGGCACAGGTTTGGGGTGTCCAATAATAAAAGCCAGGTGGTCAGACTAGAGATGAAAATTGGGTCAGATCCTGAAGGGTTGGTACATATAGAGTGTGACCATAGTGTATTTTCTTAACTACATGGTGTGTGAAGTTCAATCTAGAATTCCATCATTACCATAAAATCACTATACATTGCAAGTGTCATTTCAGACATAGAAACCCAACCTACACTTTCACTGGAAGGTTGGCACTGCTCTGGGTTAAGAAGAACAATCCAGGCAGGATGGGGAGAGTCAGTGTTTGGAAGCCATGTTGCAGATTTAATGATGAGTCTAGTTACTTGCAGATAATTTTCTTTTAATTGTAGGAAATTAAATGTCCATGTTTACAAATAAATCTAGTTCCGAGCAGCAAAAGCAATTTATTTTCTAAAGGAAAGACTGGGTAAAGGAAAAGGCATCAATGGGTCAAGGGAGAGTGGCCAGTATAAAGTACATCACATAATATTCATCTCTTATTTAGTTCACCTTTCTGGAAACTATTTTTGCAATTATTGCTTCCTCCTTATCTCACCTCCCTCTTCTGCTGCCAAATGAAGCTTGTCCTGAGGAATCTGAGCAGGACAGCAGCAGCTGTAGCAGTAGGAAGAGATGATTCTAAGGACAGTACTCTTATCATCATGGGAGACAGAGTTCAGTAGCTCTCATAATATATATATTCAGTCATATTCCATTATCCATCTATCCATTCATCTGTCCATCTATTCTTTCATTTATCATCTATCATTTTTATATCATCTATATATCCATCATCCACCCATGATCTACATTTCTATTTATCCATCCATCTATCATCTATGTATCTACCTGTCCATCCATCTATCATATCTCTATATCTATCTATCTATCTATCTATCTATCTATCTATCTATCTCTATCTATCTCTATCTATCTATCTATATCTGCTTACCTCTCTATCTCATCTGACAGGGTTTTAACACTGTAGCCTGCCCTAGCCTTGAAGTACTGATCATCCTGCATCTGTGTCTCAAGTGCTGGGACTTCAGATGTGTGCTAAGAAGGTATTTACTGGATATAGAAGACTGAGGACAGATCAGCTAACCAGATATCACTAGGGGATGGTGAAGGAAAAGTAGCCTAATTTTATATTAAGAGTGATGAGATACAGAGACGAGGGAGAGCCTAGTTACCACAACTCAGCAGGACTCCTTGTTGAAGGTAGGTTTTACAAGGTGTGTACTTGAGCCTTGAAAAAGAAAAAGTAGGTCAAGCAAATAGTGGCTGTCACACCCTTAAAATAAAGCACCCTTCTCTACATGTTGACCAAGGAGAAGCCATAGGCACAGACTAGCCTCTGTGCTGGAAGACAGAACATGACGTGTTTCTGGAAGGGAATATTTGCTACCTCTGCCTCCTTGGCATGCTGCTCTACATCTCAGATCATAAGCCTTCTAAGATGACAATCATGGTCAGTCAGGGGTTAAACAACAATCTTAGGGTCAGCACAGACCTGAAGCAGAATGACTCTAATGGGAACCACAGACCTGAAGCAGAATGACTCTAATGGGAACTTTTGAAGACAACACATATCAAGAGCAGCAAAAACAAGCAAACAAACATAGCTGAAACTGGGCGACACTGTTCTCCTAAGGCGGGACATCTGGCCACCTTCTCCTAACATAAGTACATCAGAAAAGCCCAAAGCAAAAACATACTGTAAGCCAAGTCAGGTCTGCCAGCTGAAGCTTAACTTTGGAATTTCCTGTATTTCTATTTCAATTAGGATTCATTTTCTTTTTCTTTCCTTCTTTCTATTTTTTGAATTCCTCATAAAAAGAACTGAAGTGGACTGTGGGAACTGGAGCTCAGAAATGAGAGAGGGATGAAGAGAAAAAGGCCATAAAAGAAAGTAGAGGAACAGAAGTTCTCAAAGACTCTCAAAGACTGCTTCATGCTTCAACTCTTGCCACAGGCTGGGAATGGAGTGAATGACTAGCAGAGGCAAAGAGTAGGTTCATTTGTTCCACTGAGGGAACAGATCAACTGGGGCTGGAGAAGTGGCTTGGCAATCAAGGACATTCTCTGCTCTTCCTAAGAAGTACCGAGAGCCTCACAACCGATGACCTCTGAGGGCATTCATACTTACTGTCTTAGTTACGGATTCTATTGCTTTGAAGTGATACCACAACCATGACAACTCTTATAAAGGAGAACATTTAATTGGGGTGGCTAGCTTACAGTTCAAAGGTTCAGTCCATTATCATTGTGGTGTGGAGCATGGCAGCATGCAGGCAGATGTGGTGCTGGAGAAGGAGCTGAGAGTCCTACATATTGCAGGCAACAGAAAGTTGATGAAAACATATTGAGCAGTATCCTGAGTATAGGAAACCTCAAAGTCTGACCCCACAGTGACACATTTCCTTCAACCAGGCCATACACCCGCCAACAAAGCCTCCTAATAGTGCCACTTCATTTGAAATTATGAGCGCCAATTACACTAAAGCTACCACACTTGCTTACATGACATATACTCATACACAAACAATAGAACAATAAAAAATAAATATAAAATAATATAAAGAAGCTACCATGTGCAAATACCATACATATTATAGATATAAATCTTTATGCTATCAAATTGCATACCTTAAGTATGTACAGTGAAATTTGGTTTTCTATGCAAGACTTTCAAAGCTAACCCAGAAATGAAAGAATGAAAGCCCTTTACACTGCAGATGAGATATTTCGAGGACACATAGAAGAAACACCCACACACAGAAGAGGTGTGAATGTAGTTTGATTGTAGCAAACAAGAATAAACAGATAAAAGTTTTTACGAGGCTGTGTCACCATTTACCATGATTAACTTGTCTTTCTTGTCAGAAGTGTAGTTGCAGCTACTCTTTAGTTACGCTTGTACAAATAAAGATCTATTGGATCCTATAAAAGCAAGAAAGAATCTGACTATCCTGCAGAATTGCAAAGAACCAAGAGTGGCCAGGGCAAAGTCTCAGGGATCAAGAGCCCTGGCTGCTCTTCCTGAGGACTTGGGTTTAACCCCTGAACCCTTCTGGTGGTTCACAATCTCCTATAATGCCTTAATAATCCAGGGGATCTTATGCCCTCTCCTGGCTTCCAAGGACACCACACACACACATAGTGGTGCATAGACATACATGCAGAGAAAACATCCATACACACAAAATAATAAGGGGATTTTTTTAAAGAAGAGAAAGGAGTAAGTGATGGAGAGAGAGGGAAGGTCCTAGGTTGCATCACACACAGCCTATAAAAGCTGAATCCTAACTCATAGTTCTTATTCTCAGTTCTAAGAAACCAGGTGGGCAGGGCTCTCTGCAGCTGTGAAACAGGAGTGGAACAGCAAGCAGCACATTCACCATTCATGTGTGTTTTTTTCTGCGTCCTGTCACTGAGAAGTCTGTGGGTACCCTCTAATTTCGTAAAGGAGAATGCCTTCTATACATAATTTCAGATGAAAAAAAATGTTACAATTCTGAAGGACCTGCCTTTCTAAGCAAGGACAAAGCCTTATCAAGAAAGTGTTGCAATTTGACCTTAGCTTAGTTTTCTCCAATGGAAGTTCTGTTTCATAATGTTCAGATAAAGAGGTGTGTCTGGAATTGTTGGCCACACCTGGCCATACCTGTGCAACAGGCATTTTTCTGGTTATGGCTCTGTGGTTTTGAATTTGCCACTTGATATATTAAGCTGGCTGGTGCCAGATCCTATAAGGCAAATGGTGCATATTTTGTTTTTGTTCTGTTTTTCCTCTGATTTTTTGGAGACAGGGTTTCTCTGTGTAGCCTTGGTTATCCTGGAACTTGCTCTGTAGAACAGGCTGGTCTGGAACTCAGAGATCAGCCTGCCTCTACCTTCTGAGTACTGGGATTAAGGGTGGGCGCCACTAGACCTAGTTTGTATTTTTTGAAGAACAATTAACTTTTAAATGAGAATGATCCCAGACCAGAACTTTATATGAAACAGACATGCTTGTATATTTAGGATACATCTGGTCCGGCACAAAGCTCCATTTCGTTCTTCAGTCATTAGTGACCTTGAAACAGAGCTCAGCAAAAGCCACCAGAAGTCACAGAAACAGCAAGGCTGTAGAATGAAGCTTGGAGTCAGAGCACCATGTTCCTTCCCTTCTGGTCAGAATAACAGAAAGAACCTGGCCCGGCTGAGCAGGTACCACCCACTCAGACTTTGGTGAGAGATTCTTTAACTGCTAACAGGCCTCCCTGAAGCAATTGAGAGCTTGGAAAAACCACAAATCATGGACTTGAGCCCACTTCTATTAAGGAATTCTTCCCAGACATTATGTCACTTTATTTTTCTCAATGCTGCTTATGAACAGGTCTTCAGCTACAGAAAACGTGTTGATTATACTTATCACAATGCAATGCCTTTCAACACTTTGTAACTTTTGTGCCAGCAAAATAGCTGGGAACATCTTGGGCAGGTAGAGGGTTTAGTCATCTAATTACATACATATTCATCTGTGACTTCATTTTCTATTACAAATACTATCAACTCTCATATTGAAACTATTCTTTCTCTCTCTTGAGATCAAAGATGTAATTTTACTCAATAAAAAAAATCAATAACAAAAATAAAAATTTTGAGTTTCCAAACAGTTATTAAACTTCCTAAGATTTTTCAAACTAATACAAACTGGATGGGTAAGCATTTTCTAAATGATCAGCACAATTATTAGAGAATATAGTTATGAACTGCATTTTAGTAATACTCCAAGGTTTTATGAATAGAAAGAACAAAGTTCCTAAAAGAAACTAAAGACCTATAAGACTTACGATCAGAAATGGTATCTGATTCTGTAATGTAGCAAGAAAGCCAGGCGTGGTGATTTATTCCTATAATCCTAGCACTTGGGAGGTAAAAGCAGAAGGTCAGTAGTTCAAGGCCAGCCTTCATTACACAGTGAATGCCAGATCATCATGGGTTACATGAAACCTTGTCTCAACAAAACAAAATAATTAATAATAATAAAGATTATTTGGATCATACATACAGCAAATCCCTGAAGTCCTGGGATTAATCCAGGCATTCAAATTTTAGAAGCGGTTTTTCTTTTACTAGTGTTTCCAAAATACATACTCAGCATTTCTACATAACATTTGCATGCAACATAACATAGCACTTGTACTTTAGTTTTAACCCACTTAAACCCAAACTAGTTTCCTCACAATAATTATTGTTTATAATTTAACAATAACATGATTTACATTAAAAAAACAGCACCTATGTTAAAATCTAGCACTAGCTTTTCTGGGCTTAGAAAAATTAAGGTAAAAATAAGTTACTTCATATATTCCAACCAAGGTTCCGGTTAAGAGTCAGATTGCTACTTTCTTTCTAACTAGATTAGATTGCTTTCCACTTAACTACTTATCAGTTTAATTTTTAGTAGCAAGAGAAAAAACTCAAGGCCAGCTACACTGCTTCAATGATCCACAACATTTAATCATCGATGCCTATTCCTGGACTATAATCAGACTCCACATTGGGGGAAAACCCAGTACTAGACAGATTTCACATACTTTGAATTCAGCTCCTATCTAAGAAGGGTCTTTCTAAAATGTGGGGTTCCCCTCTAGAGAATGTATTATAATGAGACATTGGCAGCTCCCCAAATCCAATATTCATCTTGAAACATGGACCACCTATCTGCATTCTTATCTGTACTTGATGATTAGCTTGAGACTTCCAAAGTTGGAAGGTGTCTTGATGATCTGGCCTCGGTCCTCAGCTCTTCTCTTAGGGAGAGAATATGGGCTCCCCATTGTCAAAAAACCTTACAAAGACTCCACTGTGTTGCCACAAGAAATATGTCTTCAGAATTCATAGCTCTAGTATAAACATAAAAGTACATCAGCTACACACACAAAAAAAATGGAGGAAAGTCTACAAACACTAGACACCACTTTTGAAATGTGCTAGGAACTGTCTGAGTGTATCTCAGTGGTAGGACACTTGCCTAGCTGATATTCCCCATGCTTGTGATGGAATCTAGTGTTCAATGTGACAGTATTAGGAGGTAAAGGGTTTAGAGGATAATTAGGTCTTGAGACTCCTGCATAATGAAATTAGAGTTCTCACAGTGCAAGTCTTTTCCTCTGAAAAACAGCTTTTACCTAGTGCCTTTACTGTGGACTTCCTAATCTCTCCAATTGTGACCAGTTAATTTGCCTTATTTTTAAACTATCTAGTGAAAAGTACTTTGTTATAGCAACCTGAACAGACTGAGATGGAAAATCTGACAAAGCTTAATTTTTTTTTTCATTTTGGTAAATATACCATAAAATGTTCACAAGAGTGAGTCTTCGACTTTAGTCTGTTCCAACCTATTTATCACCATTTAGTTGAGAGAGCAGAGAAGAAGGAAGTCTTGTTTTGAATTTACCTTCTGCTACTCTCAAACTAGGGCAAATTTCTTTGGCTATAAAATGCCATGGCAACTGCCACAATGTCCATGTACGGTAGCTGCTAGCCACCTATTGAATATCCATGGAAGGCACAGAAACCAACTTAACTAATGTCCAAGCGGCCGTTTTAACAGCACTCCACAAAGCTGGCTGAGGATCAAAATCAATTGGAGAGCTTTTGAGAAACATAAATTCCCAGACCCCATTGCATTTTTGTAAAGCCTCCCTAAGGGATTCAGATGTGCCACCAAATTTGGGACTGCATGGCATTTTGGTATTCAGAGACTCTCCAAAAAAGGAATTTTTTTCCACAATGTTCCTTGAAAGTCAAGAATTTAAGCTACTGAATAAAGGGCAAATAGATTCTTTATAACAGGTAATGTTACACAAGCTTTTACCGTCCCTGGGGGAGCATTGGGAAAGGGGACATTTGAGTGTTACTGAAGAAAAGTGGACCTGTGGAAACTTAATCTCCCAGACGATCCTGAACTCTATTATATATTTATATATTCTCATTGTAATCACTGACTGGGTCTTTAATCCCCTGCTTTCATTTCTCAGCCTAGTAGAGCCAGGAACATGCCCTTTCATTTAGCTTGAGTTTGCTCATTTGATTACTTAGCTGTCAGTTTTTTCAGAAAATAGTTATGAGCCCAGGTGGGAAAACCAACCCCAGAGAGGAGAGACTGCATTCACTAGAAGACACCCAACAGCACTTTTAAGTATCACCTCAGAGCTAGGCCTATTGACTAGCAACCCCTTCACCCTCCTCCCCGTGCGTGTCTGTGTCTGTGTGTCTCTGTGTGTCTGTCTGTGTACCTTTTCAAGAACAGGAAAGGACAATGAACAAAATGGAAACTCTGTAGATTCTACCTGAGAAAGCTCACATACAGCACCTAACATTGGGACTGGAATTGCTGAGGTCTGGGAGAAAGACAGAAGACAGAAGGAAGAACACCACGAAAGGTCAACAATACCTATCAGCAGGTAAAGGCACTTGCTGCCCTAGCATCACACCTAAGTTCCATCCCTGGGACTCAACATGAGAAATGATTCCCTTCTATTATCCTCTAACCTCACCTCCATGAATGTGTTGTAGCATATATACACACCTGTACACACACACACACACACACACACACACACATACACATGCAACCAGCAAAACAAAAGAACACAGGTATTATTGGCATTGGAGATGTGCAGCCCAAGGTGTCAGGTGCGGCACAGGGTACAGTCACATCACCAGGTCTGGATTCTGTTTCCAGAGATAAGCTATTTGTAACAACTTCATCAGGCTTTGACCTCATGATGCACCTGGAAATCCCCATATTCCTGATAACTGTTCCTTTGGAACTGTGTTTTATTTTCTGTTCTGTTATTGATGTGTTGTAAGGACACCAACAAAAATTGTAGCTAAAAGCAACATTTCATGCAGAGCTTTATAAGCATCTGCACGTGCTCTGCGATCCTTGGCCTGATTTTTCTTCTTGCTGTGTTGCCCTAAAAGCTTCTCAGAGAACACAGCTTAGTCATGATCAATGGGTACTCTGAATATGGATTAACTCCAGGAGCCTTATACAAAGATAAGGCAGTGGCCTATGAATGAGCAAAGGTCAGGCTGGAGTCAGTGAATGGCTTCCCTACGGCTGAGCCTGCTGCCATCTCTCATCACATCATAAAAGCTTCCAGAATATAGGTCTTCCCATTAGCTGCCTTTTAAAGATTTGAAGTTTCTATGTAGACACATTTTTTTTTAAAGTGACTTGTATACATTTTAATTTAGAAAAGCTTGACATTAAGATGTTCTCAGAGCAAACAAGAATTCTATTTCTAGAAAGCCATCCTTAAAAACCTATGCTGACATTTAGGTAAATCTAAATCCACCATAGCAGTATTGTTCAGTCAAAATCCTGCAAAGAAAAAAAAAAAATCTGACTTACAAAGCTAACTAGTGAAAAAAAAAAAATCAGGCACTTTTAATTGTTTAAGAGGAATTAACATTTATGAAGAAGTACTGACATGGAGATGCTAACAAGTTTGTGGAAGGGAAAGAAAGTTCTACTGTTTTCTGAAGTATGATTTAAATATTAATGAGCGTGTATATGCAACAGTTAAAGATACCATGTTTCTATATGGAAATACTCCAATATAAAGTTCTTGAACCTCTCCATCTCAAACTTATCTGGATTGTAATAATCCATCTATAATATTCTTTGCTGTGAATCAAATGAAGACATTTATATAAAGCACACTATATTGTTTTTATCATTGTTCTTGCTTTAATAATTAATTCATTGTTGTTTTACCATGTTACTATATTTCAATGTCCATATTGCTCTAATAATATTGACATTGTAAAAATAGGATTTAGTTTGTTAACATCTGTTTTTAACTATTTTATTATTTTGTGTATATGGGTGTTTTGACTGTTTGTATGTCTGGGCACCCCCAGTGAGAGTTAGAAGAGAATATCAGATCCCCCAGAACTTGAGTCACAGTCAGTTGTTAACTGCCATGTGGGTGCTGAGAACTGAACCCAGATCGTCTGGAAGAGCAGCCAGTGCTCTTAACATATGAATTGTTTTTTTCCAGCTCCAGTGTTGACATTTTTAAAATATAGAAGACTAGAAGCTTCAGGTGCCCACAAGAGTTGCTTGTGCCAAGTGGAGCTGACTTAAGACTGTTTTCTTTCTAATTTACCTTTTCTTGTCTTTTAGTCAGTTTTGGACACAAGCAATGCTTTTCAATTCAAAGAAAGAAAAATCATACAATGAAAACACAAAATACATCTCCCAATGACAATTTTCAAATTGTGAAATGTAAAGCTTATATCCAAGAATGTCATCCACAGCCAATGAGGAGCACAGGCCATAGGTCAAACTTCTAACATAGAGGTGTGATTTTTAAGGCAATGACTTCAACTTTGGAGAATAAGAAGGGTCCCACAAAATGCTAAGCTATAATTTATGACTATTTCTGCCCACATAATTGTCAAAGTCAGAGTAACCCATTCCTAATTGACACACTTTATTTATGTCTGGTCTTTGAAGACATACCCTTACTATGACACCACCGGTGGTGGGTATTAGCTGTTTTATTTAGTTCTACTCTTAGATCAAAAAATATCACTCACATGAAAGAAAAAAATCTTTCTAAAGGACTCTCCATTCTAAACCAAAACACCATCAACACAGGGTTATTACTACAGACAAAAGCTGGCCAACTACCATGGGAGTCAGACCAACAGGGACACATCTTAATTTGTTTTACAAGCTACCACCCCCAAGGGTGTAAATAAGACTTGATAAGAACTAAGAGCTTTCCAAATCTCTGATTTATTTGTTCCCTCAGTCCAACCTCCTAACGCTCTCTGAAGAGCTCCAATTTCTACCCTGGGAATCCCTTGTCATATTTAATTCAGTTGACACAGGCAGACCCTCCCCTTCTTAGCAAGGCTCAGAGGCTCAGTTTCAAAAGCATCTTTTCTTTCATATGTTTTATATTTAAATTTATAGAACTAAAAACTAACCAACTTCTGGGACAAATAACATACCAGCTCTGAAACAGATTTGTTTGATTTCATTTTTGGTTCTTCATTGCTTACGCATTGCTCAGGACATGGTTTGTTGGACCATGCAAATATAGAAGCTGAAGAAGCCCTTGAAACTAATTCTCTTGACAGAGGGGATAATTACAAAATGAACCAATTACAGCTGGTTTAGAAGATGACAGTTGAGGCAAGGGAAAACAGGATTTCATTCATTGGACAGCCAGATCTCCTCGTCACATAATCAGGTAGTAAGGCTTTCAAACAGACCAGATTATATCATCGGCAGGCATGAAGGCACACTGCTTGAGGCCACATGACAAAAGATGCAGTTATTTTTAAAGAAAAAAAAAGTGGAGGAAAGAAATGACATATGTTTGTTTGATGTCCTGGGAAGCTGCCTGCCTTCTAACTCAGGATCCTCTGAAGAACTCACAGGCTCTCACTCCACTGTGCCATTAATGGTCCCTATGATTGTGAATATGTAGCTTCAACCCTCTGGCCCTTATTCTTCCTTCATTTTAAAAATAAAATTATAGGGGCAATTTATACTCAAATTATTAATAAGTCATTTAAAATGTATCAAAGAACTAACTTTTTATTCTCTCTTATTGTTATATGAATTGAGATAGAACGCCTAGATCATGGCCCATGTGATCCAACAAAAAGAAAAAAAAAACTACACCTAAATGGGTTTATTGCCAAATTCAGAGGATATCTCAGGACCATCTGATTAAAAGTCTGAGCCCCGTGGAATTTCACTCTCGGGGGCCTCATGGCAAATATCCAATAGTCTGCACTGCCAGCGAACAGAGAGAAAGTCGACTGGGATTTCAGAGCCAAAAGGGCAGACAGGACTCCGTGGCTGTTCTTTCTATACATGGGTAACTCCCATAGCTAGCTCAAAGGTGAAAGGGGAAAGAACTTTATTAATTTTAAGAATGCTAATTATTTTTGTGGACCAAAGCCAGAGTAGTTAAAACACAGATTTCAGATTGCAGACGAAGGAGAAGAGGGTGATCGCTTTAGTGGGTATTTATTTGCAAAGCCCATCTGTAGGGGCTCCTATCAGTGAGATCCCCTCAGCCCAGCGGGGGTACCCACCCCCACACCTTCCCCAGGACTTGCTTTACCAAGTTAGCTCCAGTGTCGGGTATTTTTAACCATCTTCCTTTTCTGACTCTTTTCCTACGTTCTAAAGACAAAGCATGAAGGAGATACTGACGCCCTTGAGAGTATTGTGTCTATACAGTTGCCAGTCTGTGGCATCTCCTTCATCCTACTCGACATTAGGTCCTATCTCCCTTCCCCACAGGCAGATAAATGGCCGCCTCTGGGTCCTTATTCTGGCCCTGGCTTGGCATTGATGCTGATTGACTTACTCTTTCTGAGATATTGCACCCCTACCCTCCCTCCCCAGTCCAGTACAGTTTCCACAGTTGGTCTTACCAACTCACCTTCCTCATGAGCTCTATTCACAGCCACTTTCTGACGGCTATTTCTCTCTGGATGAACCACAGTCACATGACACTTGACTCTAGCAGAACAGATTTCCTTCAGTATGCTAGTTCTCTGCATTTCATGAGTGAATTTTATGAACTCGCCTCTCTCTCTCTCTCTCTCTCTCTCTCTCTCTCTCTCTCTCTCTCTCTCTCTCTCTCTCTCTCTCTCTCTCTCTCTCTCTCTCTCTCTCTCTCTCTCTCTCTCTCTCTCTCTCTCTCTCTCTCTCTCTCTCTCTCTCCCCCCCTCTCTCTCTCTCGCTCTCGCTCTCACTCTCTTTCTCTCTCTCTCTCCACCTGAAACCCAGCCTTATGGTTTTTTTTTCTTTTTTTTCCTTTACTCGGAACAAATTCAGTTTTATTCTTAAAACAATCTTGACTATCATCTTCAATATCCTTGACCTATAATAATAAGTTTCTGGCCCAGACTAGCCCTAAGATCTGGACCAGCAGTCCCAAAGTAGCACACAGAAGCTTGTATTAATTTTATGCTGATTGACCTAGCCCCCAGGCATATAACTTGTTAACTCTTTAACTAACCCATGATTCTTATGTTCAGCTATGAGGCTGGCGGCATTTCAACCTTTTTCCTCTGCGTTTGCAGGCATCTCATCTGGTGTCTCTCTGACATCTCTGCTCTGCTCTTCCTGTTCCCAGAGTTTTCTTAGTCTGGTAGGCCTGCCCACACTTCCTGTCTGCTTTCTGGCCAATCAGCTTTTTATTAAACCAGTAGGAGGGACAGATATTCACAACGTACCAGAACATAGTCACACTACATTGATGCACAGAAGAAGCGCAATGCTGGCTTGCTTGAAATTCAGAACTCCTACTTGCCTCATGGTTCATTTCCTGGTTCTTGTTTTTTCTCTAGAATCATTTCCTGAGACTCCACATACTCTTAGTTGTGTCTTCAGAGCATTCCTCTGCTGATAATCATTACCTCTACCTTCTAGTCCAATCATCCATGTAAAATTACCAGTTGTCTAATGAAAATTAAGCGTGCAGCAAACTTAATATAAAGGCTTACTGGGTTTTCTTTAAAAAAAAAAATTCTCCTTCTGCTCTCCCATTTTGATCTAGTCTAGGGTATGTGAATTCATTGCACCTGTCAGCAGTGTCTAACCCCATCTCAGTTATCTTTTCTCCAAATCTGCTTATCTGCAAGAATCTATTTGACTTTGAAAAAACTCCAAGTCCTCTTGAGTTCCTCCATTTTGATTAGCAGCCACATGTGCTCGCCAAGAATTCCTGCACCTTAATCAGCCTGCAGTGTCTCTCAAATACACTGAGGCTTTTCAACACTTGTTTTCTATTAGTTCATTATTTTCTCATGTGAAATTAGCCCAACCGTAGTATTTAAAACTCATAGGAAAGAAGTGAAAATATGATCCAACTCGACACAACCATTTGTTAGCAAAGGTGCCATACTCTGCATATGCCATTAACATTTCTGTTCCTTTTCTCTGGCATATTCCACAGACCTTATATTATTACCTCATGGCAGCAACAATTAACAGCTTCCCTAAAATGAATTATTTGAGGACAGTGCTGATGCTGAATTCTCAATGAAGCTCCAAGGCATCAAGGAATTTAATATGTATTTAGAGCTTACAAGTGGTATGTTAAAGAATATTGCCATCAGCTGTTGAGTGAGCAACCTTTCCTATCAGGTTTTCGAAATGTTATTGGACATTCAGAGGGAATAGGCACTGTTGAAAGACCTTCCATTCAACCCGACCAACAATATCAGAACTTATGCACAGGAAAACATTATATCCAATCTCTCAATGGAATCTCCTCCATCTAGAGTCATCTAAAAAAGTGTTTGCCTAGTTTACACTATGTTGGGTTTCAAAACTAATACTCTGTAAATAAAATGTTGCATTCCATCGCTGTAATTCCACAACTCAGGAAGTGTCCAAGGTCATCCACAGGTACATAGAATTCTGAAACCAATCTGTACCACCCCCCAAAAAAAGGTTCAAAATGTGTCCCCTTCATTTACCTAGCTTGGAACTTTGTGATGATTTCTTTAGCTAAGTTCTCAGCTTCCTCACCTGTAAAATATTGATGATAATGATAATTACTACCTAGTGCTGTTAAAAGGGTCAAAAACTGATACACAATTGTCTTGTTAGAGTTCCTAATGCTGTGAAGAGACACCATGACCACAGCAACTCTTACAAAAGACAATTAAGGAGGTCGATTACCTTTCCAGAAGTTCAGTCCGTTATCATCCCGGCAGGGAGCATGTCTGATTGCATGCAGGCAGTCATACATAGTTCTGGAGGGGTAGCTGATGGTCCTGCTACTTACAGGCAGCAGGAAATCAGCTGAAACACCAGGTGGTATCCTGAGCATAGAAACAGATAGTGAGGTTGAATCCTGTCTACAAAACACCCTGAAAGCAAAACAAACATTCTTTTCTTTTCTTTTTTTTTTTTAAAAAAAAAGCACAGGAGATTTATTTATTTATTTTGTATACAGAAGAAGGTACCAGATGTCATCATAGATGGTTGTGATGTGGTTGCTGGGATTTGAACTCAGGACCTCTGGAAGAACAGTCAGTGCTCTTAACCTCTGAGCCATCTCTCCAGCCTCCAAACATTATTTTCTTTAAGAAACCATTTTGAGTCAACTTTACCCAGTTGAAACATTTTAAATCCCTAACCCACTTTTTTAATCTTATGGCCTTGGGTGACTTTTACTCAGTTCTACTTGGAGGAAGATGGCAAAATAGTGTCAGGTTTTCCCATTGAATAAAATTTCAACAAGAAAAAACTCTAATATCCCATATATGTACTGGGTCTTTTTTCCTTCTGTTGGTTTAGACTGACATCAGAAAACCCAAATAAGAATGAATAGAAACAAATTGTAATCAAATTGTTCCATCTGCAGAAAGACTATACATCTTTGAAAAACAGCACTTCATATTCTGTGAAACACAGTAAACCCACTTGCAAGAGGTAAAACTTGGTGACTCAGAATTTATTGCTGCTAAAATGTTACAAATATGAAGACTAATGATGAGCTTGAGAAAATGTCCAAAGAGATTTTCTAAGTTTTCAGACAGAAGCAAGGCTCTTTATCCTTTTTAAATTTTTCTTTGAGAGAGTTCTAAGGTCGATTTCTCATGATAGCCATGTATACCCCCAAGCACAAAACAATATAATCCAAAAGCCAAGTAAAATTGAGTTAGGATCACCATAAAGTATAATTAATAACTCGAAGCCAATATTTCAAGTTTCACCTTGAAAACTCTATATGCTTTTCTCCGAAGGCCACGCATACTTTAAAGATGCTAAAATAATCCATACTCACATAGTTAGGACTTTACCTTTTTTTTTAAAAAAAAAAAAAGATTTATCTATTATGTATACAGTATGGAGAAGAGGGTATCAGATGTCATCATAGATGGCTGTGAGACACCATGTGGATGCTGGGAATTGAGCTCAGGTCCTCTGGAAGAACAGTCAGTGCTCTTAACCTCTGAGCCATCTCTCCAGCCCCAGACTTTACCTTTCTAACTAGTGAATGAGGGTAGGAAGTTTTGAGCCATTGAAAGTTGAAAGTACTCTATAAAAGGTAGTACAGGAAGCTCAGCCTTTTTCTATTCATTTTGTGCTGAGAAGGCTCTTGTTAACTTAAGTTGCTCCTTCCAAGCATGAATGTTCCTGCTTTTTTCTTTCTCCAAGAGCTCAAGACTCAAACTTTAAATGCACCCAACCTCTATCCCTCTCCCCTTTTGCTGCTGGTCATTAGGTAAAGATGTAGGTGTTGCAGGAGGTGCTGGTGCACACCTTTAATCCCAGCACTCAAGAGGCAGAGAGGTGGATCTCAGTGAGTTCAAGGCCAGCCTAGTCTACAAAGTGTGTTCCAGGACAACCAGGGATTCACAGAGCAAACCTGTGTGTGTGTGGGGGGGGGGGTGTAGATGTTCAATGCTTATTCTCGTTGAGAACACATGCCCAAAGACAGGAGTGGGGACATGAGAAGCAGAGAGAAGCCAGGCAGCTGACAACCCCACTTGTAAAAATGTTACAATCTGGCCAAGAAAATTGTTAAGAAAAATGATGATGCTTGTTTACAGGCTGGTTCACAAATCTTTCAAACTATTATAATTTTGTTGTCTGTCATTTACTGGGTGTGCTAGGCAATATAACAAGTTCATTGAAAACATGGAATAAGAATGACCTCCAGAGGCTCATACAGTTGAATGCTTAGTACCTGGCTGGGAGTGTCACTGTTTGAGAAGGATCTGAGGTTTTGCCTAGTTGAGGGACATATATCACTTGGGATGGGCTTTGAGATTCCAAAAGGCCCAATTTGTTCTTGTTCTCTCTCTCTCTCCCTCTCTCTCTCTCTCTCTCTCTCTCTCTCTCTCTGTCTCTCTCTCTCTCTCTCTCTGTCTCTCTCTCTCTCTCTCTCTCTCTCTCTCTCTCGCTGTAGAATCAGGCTGTAGAAGTCTATACAATGATCCAACCCTACCACTCCCATGGAAACACCTGACGGACTCTTAAGTTGGCATAGCAAAGACGCCTACCTACACACAATGTTTATTACTATACTAGTTATGATATCTGAGATATGGAGCCAGCATAGATGTCCTAGTTCTTCTGTTAAGATATTTGTGCTTTTTTTTTTTTCTGAAATGTGATACTAAGTTTCATGTTCATTTTCTCATGCTTTTTTCTCCCTTTTCTTTTTTGTCATTTCAAAGCATGTACAGCTCTTGGACACACAAGGTACACCAGGAATGATGCATAGGCTTATAGACTGTAGGCTATACTTATAGCTGATAATTAACCTGTAAACAGTCTCTGCATTGTCTCAAAAAGTATCAAGGAACAGACAGCAAGAGTCTCATCCACATTGGCTCTCAAGCTATTAACCACTATAGATAACTATTCTCTCTCGTTTTCCCTGGACCCAAGAATATCCACTCTGCAATGAGTCCAGGAAATACTGTTTGAACTGTGGTCAAGCAGGACCCAGAATGATGTCCTGGACACAACCTGAAGTAACTACAAGACAAGCATAGCTGAAGGATTCAGAATAGAAGAAGTCATTTCACTTCACACCAAATCCAGCTGTTTATTTTCTAGTGCCAATTGCTGTTGTCTTTTTTTTTATTCCCTGGGAAAATTTCTCTCCTTGGTGAAAATTCATCAGGGAATCACAGAGACCCCACAAGGAGAGAGTTGAGCTACATGGTAAAGAACACCTGTGAAGAAGACCACCAGGGCAGTTCTCCTGCCGAGTAGATTTGCTGGGCACACAGCCATACCCTCCACTAGGCCAGCCCTGACCCAGGTTACTGTAAAGCTAATGATTTGCTTTAATCCAACCCAAATAAGAGTAAGTAGTGTTTTAAAACTTTTAATGAAAAATGTATTTCTACCTTTGACCTGGGCTATTTTTCTTCAAATATTTAAAATTCAAACATGGTGAGCTTATGCTTTTATTTCAAACCAGAAAACCACCCTCACTGTATTTGATCATACACCACACACACACACACACACACACACACACACACACACACACATGCACACACACACACACATACACTCTTAGTTTAATTTGCAGGTTGACTTATCATACATCATACACTGGAACAGAAATGATAGTTATACACAAGAACTCAGTATTTATTTGTTAACTAGAAAACACCTGACCCTGGCATTATGGGTCAGTTTGCACCCATTTTTAAGCAGCTAATCTAGAGAAGAGTTGCAGGGAAGGTTGAAACATAGCGGGGAGACTTTGAACTGTCTTTATGAAACACATTGCCCACAGCTGTGGTAAAGGAGCCATAACTAAAACCTCAACCCTTCATATTCCACCTCAGTGACATCATTGCTGTAGTTTAAACGCAATTCACATGTGTGAAGCAGTTGTCTCCAAATTAAAATTATTCTCTGATATTTAAGGTCGGGGAGGAAAGTGGCAGGTGTGTGATTTCGCTTGCATCCATCCTTGACGTCACTCTGTAGGATATTCTTTGGGATCAGCTCTCATGCCTGTGCTATCATGCATGATATCAGATTCATGCTCATCTGCTCAGTTTTTCTCCCTTTCTTTTTATTTCAGAACATGTGCCCGTACACAGGCAAGTCCACAGCTCTTACATAAACAGTATGTGCTAGGCATGAAGCATATCTCAAGGTATTTATAGGAAGAAACTTTCCCTTGGGTCCAAAATACCACTTGAGACTCTTTAGCTTTTCTGTGACAAGAGTTCTTGTCCCATGAAGACATTTTCACTGGATGTGGTGGAGGACTACCTTAGTTCCAGCAGTCAAGAAGTAAAGGTGGGGGCCTGTGACCTTGGGGTCTCATGACATGCCTCAGCCAAAACAAGGAAGAAAATGTTTTTCTGTTTGAAAATATGAGAATAGAACCATCTGACCCCTAACTCCTGTTTCTGTCCTGAGAGCATCACAAGAGGTTATGAAGAGAGAGCTGAAAGGGCTGGTGGCTGCAGATCTGGAGACTCTGTTGGTAAAGAGGATGGTAGATTTGGAAGCAAGTGCAGAATGCCTGCTGTTATCAACCCTGTTGGTTTATCACTGGTATTGATTTGTCTCCATAAGAAGCTGAAAGTTATCATATATCCTTCTGTACGATAAATTTAGTTTTCTGTTTATTTTCAGGATAAAATAAACCCCAAACCATTTTTTAAAGCATCAGAACAAGACTGCATTTGATGTCCATCTTCAAATAGAGAAGCAAGAGTTTTGTTTATGTGTGAATAGGATTAAAGAAAAGATGGTGTCTGGGTAGGAACACCCATCCTTTAACGCACCCTCATCTGGGTAAGTAAAGACTGGTCCACCTTGATTCCCAACAAAAGAAACCAAGTTCCTATATGTACCCAGATATAAACAATCATATGCAGAGCTGTGTGTCAGCTGTGGGGATGCAGGTACTGGGTAAAGTTCTGCAGACTGGAAGAACAGGCCTTCTTCTGGATATGAAGTTTCAGTACTTCACTGGAAATTTTCCAGTGAGGACATAGGAAATTAAAAAAAAAAAAAACCCACACATTCGTACATGCATATGTATGTTGTAGTTACAGTTAATTATAATAGAGTAAGGAAAATTAAGTAGGGTAAGAGTGAGAAGTTCCCTTGTAAGGAGTGGGGGAAATGGAGGTGAGAATTTCTGAGAGATGAATTTGATCAAAGACTCTAAAGAGGAAAAAAAAGAGGCAGAAGGCTATCAGGAGACTGTGTAGAATTAACAGTGATAGAAACTGTTTGGGGGCATAAATGTTCTAGAAATGAAAGGAAACAAAAACAAAGATTTTTCTCTTTCTTTCTTTCTTTCTTTCTTTCTTCCTTTCTTTCTTTTTTTTTTTTTTTTTTTTTTTTTTTTTTTTTTTTTTTTTTTTTTTTTTTTTTTTTTTTTTTTTTTTTTTTTTTTTTTTTTTTTTTTTTTTTTTTTTTTTTTTTTTTTTGCCACAGTAAGGTTGGAGAAAAAGCTGGGTCCCAAGGGAACCAGATAGATCATCATGAAGCCTGAACTATTTGTGGCAAGTGTGAGAGAACCCTGTGAGAATTTTGAACAGGGATGTGGGGGCATCTGTGTTGGGAAGAGGATTCAGGTTGCTCTGTGGAGAGTTACAGGGATCTCACAGCTGAGCAGCACTGGGAAAAAGAGGCTTCTCATTGGCTCAGGTGAGAAAGACTGTCCCTGAAATTGGGTAGTGGGGAAAGCAGTGCTGTAGCTGCTTCGCATACACATGTATATTGAAAGCAGTGCTAACAGGACTTGCCCCCGAGAGAGGTGAGTGGGAAGCTGCGATTGAATGAGAGGCACATGAATAAGAGTTAAGAGATTCGACAACCTCTTGAGGCTTCAAGTATTCAGATAATGACAGGGTCTGGCTTCCAGGGCACGGGGAACTCACACATCTCTAGTGAGAAGCCAGTACGCATGTTATCTATACCACTTGTGGTAGTCTGACTGTAATTGCCCCCCATTATCTCATAGGGAGTGACACTATATTAGGAGGTGTGGCCCTGTTGGAGTAGGTACAATCTTATTGGAGGAAGTGTGCCACTGTGGAGGTGGGTTTATCCTATGTGAAGATATATATTGAATAAAAATATCCTTAAATATCAGATGGCAGGGACAAGCCATGGAGTGTAGGGAGTGGTGACTCATGCCTTTAATCCCAGCATTTAGGAGGCAGAGATCCTCTGGATCTCTGTTAGTTCAAGGCCAAACAGAGTCAAGTGATGATGACACTCACCTTTATTTCTAGCTTTAGAAATGTTAAACCAGGAAGTAAAATAGCTGGGGAGGGGTGGAATATAAGGCAGGGGAAGGCAGAAGTTGAGCCTTTTGCACACAAGACAGTCAGGGTTCATGAAGAAAGGACCTAACCCATTCGGTCGGAGGAGTTCATTGGGTGAAGACTGGCTTTGTTCCTTATCTCTCTAACATTTTAGCTTTTCCAAGTTTCCTCCAATATCTGGCTCTGGATTTTATTATAATCCTAATCTCAGGATATCACTCAGTGCCTCAGACAACTTCTTGTTGCCTTCTGATCAAAATGTAGCCAACACCATGTCTGCCTGCATGCTGCCATCCTCCCAGCCAACATGTTCCTTGCCATGATAATAATGGACTGAACCTCTGACCTGTAAGTCACCTCAATTAAATATCTTCTTTGACAGAATTACTATGGCCATGGTGTCTCTTCACAGCAATAGAAACCCTAAAACACCACTCTTACAAAGGCTGGGGGGGGGGACAGGGTAGATAAAATGTAAGTGCCAGTGGATGGGGAAATGCATTGTGCTCAGAATATAGGTCACAACAGCTGTGGTCACCTTACAAAACCTGAACACAATTAGACAAGTCAACTTTTTTATCATGGGTAGAGGAAGGGCTCATGAGCCACCCCCATCTCTTCCCTGGTCACTATTGGCTGCTAATGGTTGCTGTGGCAGGAGGAGGCTGTGATTTCTCACTAGTGTAGCTACTGACAAGTTCCTATGCTCCATTAAATAATCTCCCACACATGCTCATTGGAACAATTCTACTTCAACTCAGTCCTCCTTCTCCATCCTCCTCACAAAGAAAAAGATCCGAGAGTGGGAGAGAGATCTGTTAGAGAGAAGGAGATAAAAAAGAATAATGAGACATGGGGAGAAATGACTAAAATTTCATGTATAGATAGATAGATAAGACTGTCTATGACCAAAAATTTATAAATAAGTAAGTGGAGCAAGAACCACTTGGCATGCACACACACACACACACACACACACACACACACACACACACCCCAGTATGTTATCATAGAAACACACATGGGGATTTTCCACATTATCAAAATAAGGATTTCTGTTTGCCATTCACATAATAGACAGTTGGATGGAATGGCCTATTGGGATACTTAATACTTCGGTGCCAGAGAATTGTACAAATTAGTTTACTGTATCAATTTTTTTTATAATTGTTTAGCATATTAGTATACAATAGAGATGATTATTCTTGTTATGGAGACATATTGGGAAGTAACCCTCTATATGCCCTCCCCTAAATTCTCACGCTGGTCCAAGGCTACCATGGTTAACATAGAACCAATGCATGTTTTGGCTTTACTCCTTAGCATTATTCTACATTTTTTGTTGGAATTGGGTGTGAAGAAACAGGAGTTTCATGAGCTCACAATTAAAGATAGAAACCTTAGAAAGACATAAAAAGAGATGCCATGCCTCAAAATTCCCAACTCCCTGAACTGTACGTGTAGGATTTCTCACAGCAGATGGGAAGGTTCAAATGATGTTTGTGTTTAAGAGACCTTCTCTGTCTGATACTAGAAATACTCTGATGCCAGGTGGAACGACTATCACCTACAAAGCCCTTCAGCTTTATCCTGTGCTCTCTGTACACCGTGGATTGTAGATGTTGGAAAGTGACTTGGTACAAGCTGTGTAACTAGCTATGATGAAAGATGAAAGGCATTCTGAAGAGTCATGCCCTAAACCATTTATTCTCTTAAATATTGGAGTTTCCCGGAGCTGATGACTTTTACTCTTGGATTTAGACATTCAAAATGTTTTTTAAAGACACAGCTATAAAGCCAAATATGGACTGCTTTAGGATATTTAGGCTATTCCTGAGCAGACAGGCTACATTTAGATGATTTTATTAAAAAGCTATTTTCCTAAATACCTCTGGAAAACTTTAAGAAGTACTTTTGTAGCCACAATCAGGGTGTTCAAGTTGTGGATAATTTGGCTGTCGCCATTCTTGTCTTGGATCAGAGAAAGTCAAGCGTGATTACTAACAAGACTGAGAACCCATCCTTCACCTTGAGACAGCTCTCAGATGCTCTCACTGGCATTATGGGAAATGACCCAATGTAGGAAGACCCAGGACTCTTCAATATTTCCTTCCTAGGTTTCAGTCTCTATGACTAATCACATTTCAGGGAAATACTCCCCTACCTCCAAGCCTCTTGAATTTCTTGGACACAGGTCCCTGGGCATTTGATGTACTTAATAATTCATGTGCCCTCTAATTTCCCATGATATACTTTCACCACTGCAAATAAATATCGCTTTCAAATTAAAGTTTAGAAGGGACTCATTGGCTTTTAAAAACAACAGCCACTAGGGATTGTGGAGTAACATAGAGGAAGGACATGTTTCCAGCAGAGTGAAGTCCTGGATTTAATACTACACCTAAAAGCAACCGAACAAGGCCCTACTATATGACATAAGTTAATACGCCAGGACCAAATGCTCCAGTAAACTTCACTTTTAATAATTTATTTTTAAATACCTGGGAAATTCAACATAATTTGGGTGTGTCTCTAGCACTTTCTCTTAACACTAGTAGAACATATATATCTCTGTTTGTATTAGAATTTTAGCAGAGTCAGTTTCATATGGCTATATTATTAATTGTAGAAATAGTTATCATGGTGATGAATAACTTAGGTATAGAGTAAAAACAAAAAAGTTAACTGAGACATGCAGCTTTCCCAACTTTAATCAATGTCAAAAGGAGGGACCATGTTTGCAATGTCCCAGGCTGATGACTTGCAAGCTCTCCTTTGGAGCAGTAAGGGAGACTTTGGAAACCCACCTCTTCCAACTCTGCAGTGAAGGGTGTTGGAAGTGGGTAAGGGACAACTGTGGAGTCAGATGGAGTAGTCAGATGGAATTCCAACCCCAACACAAGCCAATTTCTTAGCATCTCCTACCATGGTTACTGTGACAAATATGTGGATACTCTATGGGGAGTTTGTAAGAAATAGATGGTTTAGCACACACCAAACACTTAGAGATGTTAAGAAGCCAAGTGTGTGGCTAAATATCTGTATTGCCAGCTCTGGATCCTGAGAATGTGCAACATAAAGTCACATTAATAATTGGATAGTCCTGAGCAAATGTTAAAAAGCAGAAGATGAAGCTGTAAATAAAAGCAGTAAATAAATTATTTATGAATGTGCTCATGATTAGAAAATGCAAATTAACTCTTAGTGTAGAGTAACTGTTCATCTAAGAAGAAAAAAACATTTTACAAGAAGGTCCCTAGAGGCATGCAGGAATCTATATGCTTAATGATTCTTTTTGACCTCACGATATATATCATAGCAAACTGAGTTAATGTATAACTTCTTAAGATGGCATAATACAATTCCTAATATAATTCATACAGTCTGCTACCATAATACATAGATTTAGGACTTTGTGTGAGGTCACAAAATACCCCTTTTTTTTCTGTTCTCAATTTAATTATTATTGAACAGCTGAAGCACCAATGAGTTCCAGCATTGGTAAATACTTCCAGCACTGAATGGTTTTTGTGGTTCACCCATCTGACCTCTGCAAACAATAAAAAGAGTGACAACTTGAAAGTTAAAGAGTTTGGCTCCAGGCTGGAGAGATGGCCCAGTGGTTAGGTTAAGAGCACTTACAGCTCTTGCAGAGGACCCAAGTTTCCAGCACCCGCCGTGGTAGCTTATACCTGCCTGCAAACCAGCCCCAGAGAATCTGTTGCCTCTTTTGACTTCTTTGGTCACTACATGCTCACAGTACACACACACACACACACACACACACACACACACACACACACACACACAAACAGATATTCTCTCTCTCTCTCTCTCTATATATATATATGTATACATATATACACCTATCTATCTATCTATATATGTGTGTGATAAAATTACATATATTATGTAATGCATTTATATTATTTATTATTAATATTGTAGATTACATTATATGTTGCTAATAATTATATATTGCCATTATATTTTTATTAAACACATTATATATATTAATAGTAAGGATCTGACTTTATGTAGGCCTTTTAAGTTCTGAATTTCTTTTGTGTAGCACAGTTTTGCTTTTTGTGCCCTTTCCTAGAAGAAGAGTCAAGTGTAGTGGGAAATCTTCAGGGTATGGAGAGTTATGCACCTCACCTTTGACCTCTCCATGTCCATTGCAGCAACTTGAACTTTGTCATGAATCGCATCTGAGTTCTACGCTCCAGAAAAAAGGCCTGGTCTAGGGAGGTCTTTAATGTTTGGGATGTCCCAGAAAACTGTGAGGACTGATGCTTCCTGGAGGTTAGCAGTAGTGTAAAGGAACCTGGAGGACTAAAAACACCCTAAGGGGCCCTTGCTGGGAAAGGATGCTATGCTGAGGAGAATCTGGTGAGAGCAATGGGCCCTCTGCCTTTGCCCAGCTCCCCAGTTCCACCTTCAGACAACCAGAAGGGCACATGGTGATTTCCTGGGTGTCCACTTTTATTCACAGTCTGAGTTTCAGAGCACATATTCTCCCTAGAGGGTGATTTGAGAAATAAAATGGAAAGCAGCATGTATTTAATTTGTAGCTAAGTCAATGTTCAGATAACAGTGTTTGCTTTTAATTCAAATAATATCACACAATCGGTGGACTCGAGAAAAACAGATGGGTAGCCAGCTTCCTCTTTCTAGCTGCAGATCTTTGTCGAGCAAGATGGTGTTCTCTACTTGAAGCTGGATTTTGTGTGTACCAAGAAAGGGAGAGGGGGAAACCCTGGTTACTTTACCAAGCACAGGGTCATTTCCTTTTGGCAACACTAGCAGGGACTTTTGCTTTTTTTTTCTTCTTCAGTGCCTTATCTTCTGCCCCTTTTAACAGGTCACAGGTACACAGACCGTGTCATTCATTGTAAGGATAAGGCAGAGGCAGCTTTATGCTTGTCCTTGGATGTGAAAACCGACAGTCTAGCACCTCTATTACTTCTTATCTCTGAGTCGTTGGCCTTGCCAACACTCAAGATAAGAAAGTCTCTCACTTGTTGGGGGGTGGGGTGGGTGAAGGAGAGAGAGAGAGAGAGAGAGAGAGAGAGAGAGAGAGAGAGAGAGAGAGAATGTGCATGCACTCATTTCATTAGTGTGCAATGAGCCAATCAAATCACTTGTCAGAGGCAAAAGAAAAAAAAAAAGAACAATAAAAAACCCCCAAAAACAACAATCCACAGGATCTGGGACTTACTAGTCACAAAATAGGCAGTAGTAGGCGTTTCTGGAAGTAGTCAGGAATTCCAGTTCACTAGATTGGAGAGGGGGTAGTAAATGAGAAACAGCCATGATTTAGGTATTTTCCATAGGAAAGTAACTTTTCATTTTCAATTGGTGGCATTGTGACTCTCAGGAGAAAGATGAAACCCAACACTTCATCTCATTTTAGTAAAAATGTCAAGTGACTCCCAGTCAAAGTGGATCTAACTCCTTCACACGAAAGCCATATCGATTGGACATTAGCCGCAACAACCCAATCAGCCAGCCATAGGCGAGGCATGAGCCATCGAGAGAACTCTAACCAGAGAGGATCAACAACTAAGCCTGTCCCAGGAGTCTCTGCTATTCATTTCGGAAAACCAACAGAATACTTTGTTCATTTTTGTGCCCCTGTAACAGCATCCCCGAGACTTGGTGATTTATAAAGAACAGAGATGCATTTCTTACAGTTGGTGAGGCTGCAAAGTCCAAACTCAAGGCACCCACACCTGGAGAGGACTTCCTGCTATATCATCATACAGGAAAAGGCAGAAGGGGAAGAGCGAAGGTACTGGGGAGAAAGAGCAGGAAACCCGGCCAAACTCAACTTTACACCAAACCACTGACAATGTGCCTATGTGCTCCCACCTGTGATGGGAACACTGACCACGGGAACCCCAGAAAAGCAGAGCCAAACCTCTGTGTCATAATTACTCTTCAGTGTTCCCCCTAAACTTTGTCATGTTTGGCAAACATGTAAAAAGCAGAGTGATTTTCTTTCAGTTTTATTTCCTACAGAATACAAAGGAATTCCTACGGAGCTGTGTGGGGAACCTCACACCATATTTTGACCTCCTCATCCTACATAGAAACATATACAGTAAAGATAAAACTTATCTCTAGCCTGGGCATGATGAAGGTCTTAGGGAGTTTGTAAAAAGGAAATGCCTTTCTTTACATTTCTGTTTAGGAATTTCTATTGACTGTGTGATTAATGAGTATGCTGAGATGGACATCAAAATCCTCCCAATGTCATGTTGTCTGCTCAGGCTTCATGTGACTTTCAGTGCAATAGTAAACCATATTCATATGGCTTCCTTTGCTGCTGCTGCTGCTGTTGCTATTGCTGCTGGGCTCCCAGCGATGCCTCTAAAGCACAGCAGAATCTTACATATGTCTGTGAAGAGATCTGTGTGATGACTTCTCCTACAGATTCAGGATTCCCCTCCCCTTTGGTGGAATGTGTCCCTCAATACTCGCATCTTGCAGACCCCAACTCAATGTTGTTGGCTTTGATGGCATCTTGGAGGCTCTAACTTCATGACTGAATTAATATCATTTTGGCCATAGCAGGATCCCAATAACAGGATAAGTTCTGCCTTTATTCTTTCTCTCTTCCTCTCTCCCTCCCATGCATATTTTCTGCCATGGAATGATACAACAAAAAGGTCCTCACTAAATCTGGACCCCTAATCTTGGACTTGCCAACCTTATTTGTTATAACTTTTCTAGCATCAAGTTTTCTGTTACAGGAACATAAAATAAACTAAGAGCCTCCTTTCCATTCTTACTTTTTTTTTTTTTCTAATCTAATTTGATAACATTGCTTAAGTGGTTACCTTTCAGGGATATTTTCCCTCGCTCCCAATTCATGACCATAAAAAAGGAGTGTGTTTCTTGTTGTTGTGCTCATACTTATTTGGTGGACTCAAAGCTTAATTGAATTGTGAAATTATAAATGCAAAGCAGTCTAGACTTACAGAGGATCAACTGGCTACTACCTGTCAGAGGCACACAGGCTAAAGAGTTTAATAGGGAGGAGGTGGTGGCCTTCAGAGGAGGCCTAGGCCAGTAGTCAGTTGGTGTTACTGAGAGGACAGAGGGCACAGGAACTTACCCAAGAAGTTGATAGAGGTGAGTCTGATAAAGCTTTGATTGGATTCCAAACTAGCTGATTAAGAAACTCTACCCAGTGACTGCAGTGGAAGAAAATGGAGGGTGGGGGAGCTAAGCAGAGCATAGAGAAGCCTGTTGAGGAGGGATTGATTCCTAAACAGACCTGCAAATGGACCAAGCTGAGGAGGGACAGAGTGTTAGGTCAAAAGAGCAATACACACAGCTTTGCAGTGAATAGGAAGAGTGTGTAGGTTGGGGGATTATAGTCAATTAAAGAGGCCAAAGACAAAGAAAATCTGTATAGGTCACTCTCGGAGTTTCAAACTGTGCTTCCAAGACAATGGAACCCAAGAAAGGAATGGGCTATGACATCTTACATACAGGCCCTGACTTGAGTTGTGTTTCAGTGTCTGATAGGAAGGGAGTGTGGTCCTGATTTCAGCAGGAGCTTACGGAGTCTGAGTTTGCATGGTGTCTGCAGATGGAGGCAAGGTCCTTTCCAGGTTGGCTTCAGCAGAACATCCTGGTTGGCTATAGAGATGGTGATAAGGGTCCAGGATGGGGTGAAGTGCCCTTATTTGAGACAGGAGGATAATGGGTGAAGTTCAGGGATGCTGAAACACGATTCTAGATATGTCACATTTGAAAAACCCAAAGTTAAGAGACCTGTCAGTGGTTAGTAAAAGTTGTATGTGTGTGTGTTACTTGGGAGAAAGTTCTGGACTGGAAACCAGGGTGAGATATCAACATAAGCACATATACATTTAATTAATGAAGAAATTGAAATTGAGTGTACATAGAAAAAAATGAGCCCTTCATTGCCAAAATGATGACAGACTTCTGATTGTCCCTGACATCTCAGGAGTAAGCCAAGGCACTCACATCACCTCTGAGATCTCATGATTTTATTTTATTTTTTATTATTATACTTATTTATTTATTAATTCGAAACTTCAGTATAGCAAACCTGGTTTCCCACAAGCAACACTAGCCTGGAAAAATCCATTGTCTGATTGCAGTGAACAAAATTCTAAATGGAGGCCCCATAATTATAACTATTTCTGGTCTATCATTCTAAAATGTGACTGAGCTACAGGCAGGTCGAAAGAAGAGGAGATATCTTAACTAAACTAGGATTGTCAACTTCAGAGGCTTCCGTTTCCCTAAGAATGGCAACGTTCACACAGGTGATTTGCTACAGGGAAACCAATGGGCATTGGGGTTAAAGTCTCAATTCCACCAGCTATTTCATTGCGAATCAATTAGAATGCTAAGCGATGCTGGACACAGAAATGCGTGGGCAGATGCAGCACACAGCCTATAGAAATGGGGCCTTAAAATTAGTTCATGCCACCCCATAAAGTATTAGATATCAGTTTAGGGCCTATTTGAGGAGGAGTTATCCTAGCATCTCTGAGGTATCCAACACCTTGCTACCCAAGTTACCTGTAGGAGTGTCTAGACAAGACTTCACTGGGAAATCTTGTAATTTGATTCCCCCCCCCCCCAGTAAGCCCCACAGACCGGGCAAGTATGTTTAATTCTGATAGCCTTTTTCATTCAAGATCTGTCTGTCATCACCCAAAAGTCAGGTAGACCAAGCAAGGCACCTATATTTTCTTTTTTACTAAATCTTACTATATATTACTGCTCTTAGCTATTGGTGGACCTCTTGATTGCCAGTTCAGATTGAATAAAAGATCATTTACATCCAACTACTTCATTTACTGTAAACCAAGTTGCCAGATTCAGAATCATATTGTGTCTTGTCTGTCTGTACATACATACATATAGACAGACAGACATTTGAGACAGGGTCTTATTGTGTTATCCTGGCTGGTCTGAGACTCAGAGATCCGCCTATGTCTGTCTTCCAAAGCTGGGTTGTCAGGTTATGTTTGTATGTATTCGATTTGTGGGCACAAAAACATCCTCTGGTATCAATATTAAACTGATTTTTTCCCATCAAAGCTGCTGTTTCATCCTCAGATAGTAAAATAATCGGCACAGTTCTTTCGCTTGGAATGAAAAAGCTTCCTCATCCCCAAACTGCTTTAACTGTACTCCCTAAAGTTTCTCCAAGTAACCCCACCTTTGAGCCTCGGCGAGCTCAGTCTTCCGCTGGCTCGCTTTTGCCCTTCCATTCCATCTGATCTATGGTTCCCAGGACACAGCGGAGACTTCTGGCTGCAGACGGTGGAAAAATGTAACTCGGAATTTCCTACAATCTCAGCTCCACTTTCTCCTGGGCGCCGGCCCCCGGGGGTTGGAGCCTTGTTATTGTCACGTGGCCGCGGGTGCTAAGCGAGCCAATGGGCGAGCGTCCGCCTCTGCGCCCGGCCTCGTAGCTCCCCCGAGCTGGGACTTCGCGCCCCCACCGCCAGCCGCAGGCGGAAAAGTTTCTCTACAGGAGATCGCGCTCTGGGACGCCGTGCGACTTGCCCGCGCCTCGGCTGGCGGTTCTTTGCTGCTGGCTCTCCCGCTGCGCGCTTGCATGCGAGGCCATAGGTGCTGACTCTGAGCAGGGAGGAGCACGCGGCCGCCTTCGGCGTGTTCAGCCGGGCTGGAAGTCGGTGCTCGTCGGGGGAGGGGACGAGGAGAGATTTGGCACGAGGGGCTCCTGTGCTCCGAGCCGATCGGAGGCGGTGGGGCGAACAGCGATGGGTGCTCCCAGCCTCCGAGCGGCCGCGGCGGCGCTGGGCTTGCTGTTGTGCGCTGGACTAGGGCGCACGGGCCCGGCAAGGAGCGAAGGCCACGGGACACCGGGACTGCCCTTGGATGCTGCTGCTCGGCGACCATGCCCAGCCGTCTGCCACTGCCTCGGAGATCTGCTAGACTGCAGCCGCCGCCAACTAGTTCGCCTTCCTGATCCTCTCCCGGCCTGGGTCGCCCGACTGTGAGTATCACTATTATTCTCGTGGGGTGGAGGAGTGCGTGAGTGAGTGGATTTTGCCCAGGCCCGGACTCAGGGTGCAGTGTGCCCTGCGCCCAGGCCGCGAATGGACTCCGTGGAGACCTTTGGTGTCCCTCTGCGTCCGCGCAGGTGGGCGCTTGGCTCGCCACTCCCGGGCCTGCTAACCAGACGCCCGCGACCGCTGGGGCCAGTCTGCAAGACCCGGAATTGTACACATTTTCTTCTGATTTTATTATGTGGGGAAACTGGCCCAACCTTACTTTAGTTTCTCAGTGCTTTAGAGTCCCGGCCTGTTCCCAGTCCCTACATGTGCGTCTTTCTTGTAGAACTCCCTTCTTCAAGCTGTGGTGCACCAACTTTTCTTCTTTCTGCTTAATTTCACATTAGCAGACCATCAGCCTCCCTCTTGCGCCACTTTGTAATGCGTCTTGGTTCCAGTGAGAAGTTAGGTGCGAAGTTTGATTTGTTGATAAGCATCGGGAGGAAATAGGTTTTCAGAACCAACTTCTGCTGCAGCGCTGGGAAGGTTGAGCGCCAATGCGGAGGGCTGGCTGTTTTGACAAATTTTAAGCTGAGAGAGAGGTCTGAAGGCCTGAAGTCACTGCCAACTGTGTGGAAGAACACAGAAGAAAATATAATTTACTTGGAAGTGCGAGTTCTTACAAATGTCAACTCCCTTTATTCTCACTAATTTTATTAAAATTGGAGGGAGTGTTTAAGCCATAAGCAATAAATAAATAAATAAATAAATAAATAATAAACCAAAAGTTGTATTAAAAATAGTTGTCCTGCTTTTCAAATAAAATCAAATTGCACTACATACGTAAAATTCTTAAATTTAGGCCTAGCGGAAATCCTCAGCTCTTAAACAATTGTAGTAGGTCTTTGACAATAGTCGCAGGAGCTTTGGTCAGGAGGCTTAAGAAATCTTGTTTTTGAACCAGTGTGTCAACCTAAATTCTTTCATCATTTATAAACCGTTGACCATCAAACAGAAACGCCTGTTTTAAAAAGTAGTTTAATGAGGAAATAGAATTAACGAGAATTGGATTGATATTTAATGGCTGATTACGGAATGTCTGATGTAGCAGCTTTTATTACTCGTGAAAGGGAAGATAAAGCCTTCAGCCTAAAGCAGGAAGACTTTCAATTAGTTGTGGCTAATTCCATTCAATTGCCTCTTTGGGGGTGGGGGGCCTCACTGCTGCATTCATGGGAAGCAGAATGGCTCCGTGGACAACATATGGAACTGAACATGTGAATGCCTGGAGGTGAACACCTATGCATAATAGAGGGATGAGGAAGAAAAAAAAACAAACAAAAAAAACAAAACCAAAAAACCCGGTGCTTCCCAGGAGTGCCTTTAGAAATGCTAAGTCTAACTTTACCCAGTACTTTCTCAATGACAGGTGGCCTATTAAATGCCCTCAGTACACAGCATTAGGTTTAGGAACTTAGATGCATTTCAGAAAACTGTGTGGATCTGGATTGGAAGTTGAGTTGAATCGAAAGGGGGGATTCAATACCTATTTAAACATTCTTAAAGGGAGCTGACCTAATTAGGATTTTGTTTTGCAGATAATTTGGTGGCACACTAAAAACAAATTACAGCTTATTTGGTTAGTGCAGTCTTTAATTACATTTCCGTCAGTAGTAAATTGTCTCAATACAAGTCCACATTCCTTAAATGTATGTGAAAATACATCCCACTTGTATAAATAAGCACTTAGTCTGTTGTCAGAGGCCCTGCTGTGATCTCTCATCGAACAGCCTTCCCATTCCTGTACCCTTGGTGACTTCTGACCATCTTTGTAGATGTCATTGTCACCAAGCCATGTGGTCTCAAGCTCTCTATTATCACTGTTTCTTTTGTTTGTACTCAAAGCCTAAGAGCTCTGCTCTACACCTCAAAGAAGAGTGAAAAGCAACGTGCAATTGAGTTCCTCCCCCTGTTATTTGGTGTATTGCAATAGGAGGTGTTAGTTGCTGCTAGTTAAATCTTACATAATTACAAAAGCTTTTAAGTAGCCGTCTGCTAAGACCAGGGAGTGAGAAGAAAATGTGTATTGTTCAGCCCAGCTCTCCTTTCCTGGGGTAATTAAAAAGAGCAAAAGTTTGTCTTTGGAATAGTTTATGAGAAAGTTCAGGAAAAGTATGCCTTTTGTTCCCATTGTTGAATTTGCAATTTATGAATGTCTGTGCTGTGCTGCGGTGTGTGTGGTGTGTGAGTGTGTGTGTATATGTGTGTGTGTGGTGTGTTTACACACTTTATCCAGTTGTCATTTATTGCCATAGGAGAGCCTTGTGTAGAAAGCTGAATAGTTGAAGCTAAACAATAATAACACTATACTTGTTTCTACTTTTAGAAGGAACCTGCAGTTCTTTAATGAAAGTGGTGGCTATTAAAACGTAGCTGCTTGGAGCCTCGCTCAAAAACCTTTGGGTTTTTTTTTTTTTTTTTTTTTTTTTTTTTTTTTTTTTCCAGAGCTCTGAACCCAAAGAGGAGGGCTTGTTAAAATACGATATTTAGCCAAAGTGGGGGAAATCATTTGATTGCCAACTAGAACCTCAAGTGTTGGAATTTCAGATGATGTATCTTATCACATGGAAATGTTTGAGCTCTTAACAGGGCTGAGGCAATAGTCTGAAAGGTGGTTTGTGCTGGTATGACTTCTTTGGTGTTGGCCTGTTAGGAATCTTCTGGAACTGACTACAACTGGGGGGGGGGGGGGGGGGAGGTAGTAATAGTCCTTATGGTTTCCACAGCTGTTCTTCTATATTTTCCAGACCAAAACTCAAGCATAGAAGGCTGATTTATGAGTCGCTTTGGATCAGTGTTTTAAAACAGCTACAGTTTGCCTTTTTGTTTTTTTGGCTTTCCATATTTCTGCTGAGTTAGCAGCTTGGCAGGCCCTTGTGGCCTTAAGAAGCTCTGATGTCTTGCTGTCTTTGCATTTTCAAATTTGAGTTTACAAAGAACACTATAGCTAAAACCAAATGTTGCAAAATTAATAATTTTCACATATGCTCATTCATTTGATAAAAATGAAGAGGGACTCTCCCATACATGGGGTTTGATTTTTTTTTTACCCCAAGCCTTCGCTCAGTGGCTTACTAAGTAAATAGTTAATGCCTCACCATCCATATATTGGCCTCATCACAACAAATCTTATCAAAAAAGAAAAAAAAAATGCTTTTCTGGAGAAGATACTCTTTCATGGAACTTTACATAATTAAATCTGCCTTCTTCCAATTGAATGATTTGTGTTCTGGGTTCAAGGAAACACTGGCATTTTATGTCCTGAATCTCTCAGTGCTCCATCCATAAAAATAATACAGGGAAAAATGCAGGAAAATGTGGCATCCTTTAAAAAGAAGGCAATTACTTTTAAAAATGTATAGTACTTTAAAATCTAAATTAAATAAATTAAAAGTTCCGTGGCTTTAAGTATTTAGTAGTAAAAGTCACTTAAGAATTTTCTTCTTTCTTTTCTTCTCCCACATATAATGTGGTTTTAATAGTATACAGATCTCAGGATGGAAGCATTTGCAATAACTGAAATATGGCTGCCAGCTCCTGCTGGAAGGAACGAAACCAGTATCTCCAGAATATGCATTGGGCTGCAGGCTGTTAATGATCTTTTGGGGGTGTCACCCCATCATTGATGGAAAACCTTGAGCCCACAAATCTCATTTTTCCCAGGATTCCCTGTGAAATAATCCTTACAATGAGCTTTTCTTTTCTTTTAATTTAAAAGAAAAGCAACTGTATGAAATATAAATACCAGATTGTCCTTCCCCCTTGCTTTCAAACACAGGAAACAATGGTGGGGTGGGGTGGGGGCAGGCTCAGCATTCTTGAGTTAAGTAGATCCAAATGACTGTCTGAGGAGTGAGACTAGAAAGTCCCAGGTGAAGAGTCTTTTTGTGGTTATGTTCGAAACCATGTGGGCAATCTGTGACTGTCTGGGGTGCTAAAGGCACACAGGTTTTGTTTGACTGCTAACGTGAGTTGTTGGCCTCTCGGCTTCCTTGATGAACTCCAGATGGACTTGGGCTGGACTGTGAGGGGAAAGTGTCTGGCTCCAGCCAGCGTGGTGCGAGCACAGCAGTGGTTGTAATTGCAGGATTTTTATAGTTGAAAAGGGAGCCAGCTTTTTTTTCCCCCCTTCATGTTACAACTCCACCAGAACAAATTCTACTCATGTCTGTTACTGTCTGGTAGGTCTCTAGGCAAACAGAGCTTGAATAAAATCCTTGCAAGTCCCTTTTTATTTTGTTTTAAGGTGAAACACAGAAATCAGGGCTTACTCTCAAAACAAAAGCATGGAGAATGATAGGATTCTTACATTCGAATTGTCAACAAAGCAAGCCCTGACACTGTTACTACGGGTGTGTGATTTCTAATTTTTCTTGTGTTCCTGGGAGAACATTCTGATGTAGGCAGCATGGTTCATGCTTGTCAGAGACTAACTTTAGTTATCTAAGACTTTGGTTATTTTAAAGTCTTCATTTTAAACAATGAAGAATTAGTTCAGGATTAGTTTGCCTCTTCCACAGAAGAGCTCCCAGGCTCATTGCTCTTGAGCCTTGTTTCCATGACTGTTCCTATTTCATCTTCACTGGGCTTCTTTGGAGGCATGAGGATAGGATGTTAAAACATTTGTTGAATTTTGTTTCTTTTTTCATTTGTTTTTTCAAATCTTGATGCTAAGTGGACTTCTTAACCCAGAACATTGTATGGGTAGGAGTTAGTTACTTTGTAGTACTTTGATGCCTATGGGAATTGCCTTTGAGTAAGAAGCACGTTTCTTTTAGGAACAAAAATGCTTGACCATTTTTGCCCTGTATTATCAGATGGTTGATGTAATTTAAATGATATGCTGCATTATTGGATATTAAAATTCAAAGAGGCCTTAAAGGAGAGGATTGGGGCTGTGGTGTATCCTTTTGGGCCTGTACATTCAGGGGCTTATGTGATTGCACACACACACACACACACACACACACACACACACACACACACACGAACACACCCTATTACTAGTAATCTAGTCCCTTACATGCAGAGAAACAACTAAAATGGAGGTCAACCTCTGTTCTCTTTGACTGCAGTAAAGATAGTGGTACTTAATTTTGTGATTTAAAAAAAAAAAAAAAAAAAAAAAAAACTGTTTCCTCCCAGTCCTTGTTTCAGTAACCTGTCTAATTAGTTACTTTTTGTAGTCTATGATGTCACTGTATCAACTAGAGGGTGGGGAGATAGATGAACTGGTGAAGCAAACTACAGTTTATAAAAGGTCTGTTCAGCATGTGCCAAAAAAACAGCTCTTAAAATGCTTGTGGGCTTCAAGTATTTGAGTCTGCCAGCCTCTTAAACTAAATTTGTTCTCAGAGTTTGTCCTTTTGAATTTGGCATCGGATTGGCATTTAATTTGTGGGCAGAGTGGGTCCGATTATTTCTCTTCTTGTCACTGGTGTTGAGAGAGAATACACACCCCCATCTGCCTAGCACATCATTAAGTGATATTAGTAATTTTAAGAAACTACTTGTAATGTTACCTTTGTTTTTCTTACAGGGACCTGAGTCACAACAAATTATCTTCTATCCAGACAAGGTCTCTGAGCCACCTCCAAAACCTCCGAGAAGTGTGAGTTCTATTCACTTCCTATATGAGGGTTGTATAAAATGATGCCTCCTTGGACCATCCCACGGGATGAACCTTTGGATTATAAGACCTTCTTCCTTTGAACTTTTAACTCGGGCGATATCTTTAAATAATGTACAATGTTTTCACACCTTAGGTTTTCAGATGATCTAATTAGCTTTTTCTTTTCTTTTGGCATTCTTAGGAAGCTGAATAACAATGAATTGGAGACCATTCCAAACCTGGGACCAGTCTCAGCAAATATTAGACAGCTCTCTTTGTAAGTGAATTTCAGCATCATTCCCATGTATGTTTATAAGAGTAGTGTCTGCTTCTCAACCAGTGAGTCATGTCTCCTTTGGATGTTGCATGTCTGATATCCTGAATATCAGATTTTTACAATAAGATTCATAATAGTAGCAAAATTATAGCTATGAGTTAGCAATAAAAATAATTTGATGATTGGGGTCACTACAACTTAAAGTATTAAAGGGTTACATGGTCAGGAAGGTTGAAAATCACTGATTTATATGAACTCTTGTAAGCAAACTTTGAATACCCTTTCCAGGGCATAATAAAGAAAGCATCATTAAACTAACTTGTTTCTACTACTAAATCCCAAGCATTCGTTTGTTTGTTTATTTATTTGTTTGTTTGTTTTGGTGCTGGAGGTAGAACCCAGAGCTTCTTGCTTGCTAGGCAGCCCATTAAACTGTTCCCCCTCAAGCATCCTGGCAACTGCACACTTTACACTCCGCTGGCTTTGCTAACCCGACTTGCAGGATCCAAAAGCAGCTACTTTGAGCTTTGGTTATGTTCTGTAGATTAGAATTGAAATTCTGGTTTGCTTGGCCATTGGCATGGGAACTGTGGATGCAGCATTATGTAATGTTTGTAAATAATGTTCAGACTTCCTGTGAGGATAATGGGAATTAGTGATATGCTAATGAGGTATTGTCTTTATTTTTGGGTGTGTGTCTGTCTGTCTGTCTGTCTGTGTTTGTGTATACATGAGTGCAGGTGTCCTTGGAGTCCAGAAGAGGTTGCTGTTGGAAGTGGGTGCTGGGAACTGAACTAGGGTCCTCTCGAGCAGAATTTACTCCTAATTGATGAATCATCTGGAATTATCTTTTAAGTATGGCTCCTGGTGTGGGAAACAGGAATAGAAACCTCAACTGAAAATGTCAAAATAGGTAGTTAAAACAGTAAGTGAAGCCAAAAAATTGTGTCAAATTTTCTGTATTTTCAGCACAGATGTGCCAAGATCAGTTTTGGGGATTGTCTTGTCTTTGTGGCATTTAAAAATAGCATTTTTTTTTTTGTATGTTTCAGGCTTAATTTCTAATATTAAGCAATTTCCTGTCTTGCTCTTAAGTGATTAAAATTTTACTTGTCTCTGAAGTTAAAACATGTTTCTCTAAACAGCTTGATTTTAAAAAACCACCCGTGTTCCTTTTTTTTTTTCTAGTAAAGGTGTGGGAGGGTTGAAGTTACATAGTAAATTTCAGGAGAGCTGGTCAATTAATTAAAGTGATCACTCTCCAATTGCTTACATCTGGTGACTTATAGTGGTTTGTTTTTACTGAAGGCCCAGGTCAGCCAAGTCACTCTGCAGCCGCCCAGTCTGCTGTCTCGTGTTTGAATAAGAACTAAGTGGCATTTGATACTGATGTGGTTTTTTTCCGCCCCCCCCACTTCTTTCTTTCAAAGATCAGAACCAGAGAGGAATGAAAAAAGAGGCAGTTGGTATTTGTCAAATAAACACTGTCTTAAAAAAAAAAGTTTTCATATTAGTATTAATACCCATTTTCTTCTTTTATTAGCATCCAAGTGGTAGGTATCTTACAGCCTCCAGAGTTGTTTTTTGACTGACGAAGTAGGCCTTTTAAAGTTTTTCTTTATCCTGTTGTATTTGTCCTGTGTTTTGGCTGAGTCTGTCAGCATGTTTAAGAACTTCCTGGCACAGAGGTGGCTGAGGGTCTGCCGTGTGTCTTATGCTCAGGGTGGGGTGGTGTAACAGCCTGTAGTTTGTTATGTGGTAGATCCCAAAGCCTAAGAACATGCCAGGAAGTTATGAATTTCTCTTGCAACTGAATAGCAACCACCACACCTTTGGATGCCATCACTTATAGCTAGAAAGTTAGAGGTTAGAATGATGGGGGCAAAGGTACAAATCTCCCACATGCTGTGTCTGAATGTACTTAACTTTATCGAGGCCGTGTATCAAATTAGCCTCCGAAATCTCACTTCCTTTCTCTTTCCTTGGCCATAGTACATCTGGGCAGTCACTATTTTGTTCTTCTCACATAATGAGAAGCCCAATTATTGCTTAGCTTAGGAAGCCCCTGTGAGTGATGATTTATGTGAGGAGTCTTCTCATGCAATATGAAAAGTGAAAAATAGTTTTTATGCTCATAAAAAGTCTTGAAAACCTCACCTCTTTGGTGGTTTCTTTCCTTTCTTTCTTCCTTCCTTCTTTCTTAAGATTTATTTATTTTATTATGTTTACAGTGTTCTGTCTGCATGTATGCCTGCAGACCAGAAAAGGATTTCAGATCTCATTATAAAAGGTTATAAGCCACCATGTGGTTGCTGGGAATTGAACTCAGGACCTCTAAAAAAGCAATCATTTCCCTTAACCTCTGAACCCTCTCTAGTGTTTTCTTACTACAAACATTTTATTTTCTCCTGAGGGCTCTTCTGGATATTGTAATATGTTGTTCTTATTTCTAAAACATTAATATCTTCTGTATCATATTGTGTAAATGGAATAGTTATGTTTTTTTTCATAGAGAATTCCTTGGAAGTAATCTCAACTAAATACATTTATTGTAATTCAGATACACTTATAAAATTGCAAAAAAAAACACCCATTAAACATCATGACATGACTCATTCACTATTTGCCTTAGCATTATAGTTAAATTGCATCTTTCAAAGTAGTTTCTAAAGCCTTTTGACCTTTGTAATCAGTTTTTTTCTTGTTTTTTTTTTTCATTTTATTGGAAGAAAATAGTTTTGTGGGCTACTATATGATATAAAAAGGAAAAATTAGTTGGAGACTTGGATATATATATATATATATATATATGAATCTCACAAACTTTACAGAAAATCATATTTGTGATATACATCATCTCTGTGTATTGTACATATTAAGGATAAAGGTTTAATACTCCAGCTTTATGCTCTTGTTTCTCTCTGATACAGGACCCTCCCAGTTGGAGTATCTGGCTTCAGAGATAATTAATTATTACAATATTTGTCCCTGACAGGAGCTAATGCTGGGTCAGATGAAATCCCATGCCCAAAGATGAACTCAGATAGGCAGTTCTGAAACCTGGTAAAATACAAGGGACTTGGGATGCTGGCTGGAGAGTCACTGAAAATCCTCTAACAAAATTTATTTGTGGCGTGACAACAGATTTTTACAATGCAAAGAACCTGAAGAGAAGGCTCAGAGTTCCCAACGTGCTGGGATATGGTGTGGGTTGCTCAGTGTATGCCTGTGTCTTCTATTTATTCATTTTTTCCCCTCTCTCCCAAATCATTGCACAGCTGTGGTAGGATAGGCTTTGTTTGTTTATTTGCTTTTTGTTTTGCTTTTTTTAGAAATGGAATAATCCTTGGGATGAATACATCTCAAAGTAAAACTGTTAACCACATGCTTTTTGTGGTATGGCATGAATTATCCAGATTCTGAGCACTTTTGAAACCTGTAACATGAGTTAAGGAAGTTTTATTTGTAAAACATGGTGGTTAAACAAGGGTGGTCAAGTCTGTATCTTTATGATAATGGTTTAAATAGTCCTACCTGATCCATAGATAATTTCCAAGTGTCCTAGAGATGAAAAGTGTTAAGTCAGTGACTGTCACAGTGCTGTGGAGTTAAAATGAATATTCTCTGACCCCTTTCCTAGAGAGTCCCCATTGGTGGGTTGGGGCAGGGCCAGGAGCATCTGATGTGACACATGTATCCTCTGGGTTCTGATTGGCTCTGATGTAACATTGGCTCTGAAGTATCAATTAGGTCAGTGTCATAATCAAGATGGCATTGCCGTCTTCCTACAAATGCACAGGTATATGTGTGCCCATGTGGAAGCCGGAGGACAGTGTTGGGTGTCACCCTCCACCTTCATCATTATTATCATTGCCATCATTTGAGATTGGGTCTGTTAGTGAGCTCAGAGCTCATTAACTTAGCTACACTAACTGGTTAGGATCCCTCTGTCCAGCATCCTACAGACTGAGCCATCTCTCCAGCAATGTGCTTTTAAATACTGGTTACCCTACAAGCCAGGGCTTCTGAAAGAAGCCACTAAAGAGATCAGTATGGGGATCAAATGTAATATTTGAAAACATAAGTCTAGCTTCAGTGTAGAGAGCAGCTTGGAGGTGTCAGACAATGGCCCCCTTCAGCAGAACGGAAGTGTGATGATTGTCCTGATCTATAGGGGTGAGGTGTTGTCATGCCAATAGAAAGGTCATTAAAAGTAAAGCATACTGATGGGAGTGTAGACCAGCAGTAGAGTGTAAAAACCTGTACCATCAGCCTCATTGAAGAGAAGCAAAGCTTAAATCAAGAGGCCTGGGATCATTATCGGCTTGGCCCACAGTGGGTCTTTCTCTATGTGTTCTTGCTTCTTTGAAATGAGAATTGTAGCAGTACCCATCTCCCAGAGTCATTTTGAGGATTTGTGGAGAAAAGGCAGGAAAAGCCATCTGCTATACACAAGTGATGAGTGATGGGAAGATGATTCATTCACCAAGAACGCAGAGAATATATGTTATATGCCAGGATCTGTTTCAAGCAAAGAGCTCACAATCCACCTCTCATGGTATAACTTCATTCTAGCAAGAAGAGAGAGAAAAACAGAGAAGTAAGCCAATCTCAAAGGAAAAGGTGGCTTTGGCTTCTGATAAAGGTGTGATTAGTGAGCCCTGGCTGCTGTCCTTTGATGTGCTCAGGAAGGGCCAATATTGATAGAGCCCTACTATGTGTCAGGTTACAGTTCTAAGATCAAAGATAAGCAGTGAACACTATAGACAAAAATCTTTGCCGTCATAGCAGGAATGTCTACCTTCTCATGGTAGCAGGAAGATATAATCGGATAGAAGTTATCCACGGGGGCGGGGGTTAGCTTGGAGAGGAAAATAGAGCAGGGAAGAAAGTCTGAATAATGGGTATGGCTGAAGAAGACTGGGCACTTTAAAAGGGAAGACCAGAGAGATCGCTCAGTGCCTCTTGATGGCAACCCTGAGGACCTGAGATCATTTCCCAAAACCCGTATGGTAGAAGGAAAAAAATCGGAGTCCCACAGAGTGTCCCTATGACTTCTACCATGGGCTGTGACTCATGCACCAACCCCCGCCACACACACACACACACACAATAACTAAAAGGGAAAACAGAAAAAGATTCACTGAGAAGGTAAGGTTTCAGCAAGGGCCTCGAGGTAGGTATATGTCGGAGGCTGTGGATCATCTCTAAGTCTGCCATGCTTCACCCACTTTCCTTCTAGTTATCAGCCTTATTTCTACCTTCTCCTATGTGTTTGGAGACTTCTGTAGCTCGGTGTCCTATTGCAGATATAGTGTATGGTTGCTGGTGCTTAATTAACATACGAATTAAAGAATATTTATGGAAAGCCATGTGTACTTAGCATAATTTAGACAGGTCCTGTATACACATAGTCTAAACTTGTGGCTAAATATTTACAGTGTTCAAGTATGCATACTTGGTAAAGTAATAATAATAAATTAAATTATACCAACAGCAATAACACTAATTAAAAAGACTAAATTAAAAAGAATAAGAGAAGCAATTTAAGTAGCTCTGGATTCATTAGCGGAGTCTATAGTGAGAGCCTGTCTCAGAATAAGTAGCAAATGGGACTCCATGGCCCCCTTCTCTTTTGTCTCTGTAACTTTCCTAGTGTGGTGTTCAGAAACCCAGGCCTTTGACCGCGTGAACTACTTTATCAAATTCTGAGTGGGAAGCAACAGCAGAGACACAAGGCACACACGTACACATCCATACACATACAGCAACACAACACATACATGTACACATCCCAGAAGATTGAGCTGTCTCACTCAGAAGAAAACTAGCCATATTGGATTCCTGGGGTGAGGAAAGAAGACTCAGTACAAAGTCCCCAGCTGTGTTTAAGGACTGTGTTGGTGGCAGATGGCTGTCTCCAGTGCTGGCCTTCAACCTACTGGAGATAACTTGGTTCTGTTCCATCTTTTGTCCTGTTGTACCTGACATGTGTTGGAGGCACAAAAAAGTATGTAGATCCTTTGGTGTGGGATCCTGAGCTGCTGAGACACTGCAAAAAAATAGCACTATGTGGCAGGGAATGTTAGTCCTTGATGTGGAGGCTGTGTCTGGGAGGGCTTCAGGTCTGTAGAATGCTTAGAAGGGTGGTGCTTGCTAGCTAGTCTTTCTTGGCCCTGTAACAGAATATCTGGAAGACAAGGAAGGAAGAGTCAACTTATTCAGATTTTGAGGCTTGAGTTCGTTATGTCAGGAAGAGCCTGGTGGTGCAGAGTAGAGGACATTTTGGTGGCCAGAAAACAGAGAAACAAGGCCTCTCTGCACTAGAAGGTTTTCTCTGTTTCCATTTTATTCCTTCTGGGCTCCAACCTATGGGATGCCTTTGTTTATGTGACCGTTTCCTCCAAAATTAACAAATGTCCTCCCAGATGCAGTCAGACATGCTCATCCTTAACCTCCTAGGTTTTTCTCAGCCCAGTCAAGTTGACTAATGAGGTTAGCCATCCAGTACAGAGATTTTTCTTTTATTTCTATTTTGATACTCTAAGAGGTATAAGAGTATGTGGCCTCTATGGCCATTATCACATCTCATATCAAAGGTAAGACTCATGTCTTCCTGAGTTCTCAATTCTGACAGTGGTTCAGGGCAGTGTCATTCTTGTAGAAAGCATTTATGAAGAATCTGAGAGGTTGAGAGACACATAGAACCCTCTGGAGTAGGGAGACTGAGGCTGGAGTGGGGGGTGCAGGTTTGTGTCTGGCTCATAGTGATGGCCTGTCTAACCTTAGGCAAACTTAATTAATTCTTCTTTGTTTATCTGTACAAACAGTCAGAGATGTCTGCCCATCTACCTCCTCTGTTCCGGCTGAAGATCAAATGCATTTTATACTTGAAAGGGCTCCAAGGAGGTCCAGCAGCCTAGGCTGCAGCAGTCACAGCGTGCTGCAGGCTTAGCTCAGGGGCATAGGCTGAGGATAGGGAGCCAATGGGCCACAGGAGATTGGTGAAATTTAAAAATTGCCTTGGCAGCAATAGATGAGGGAAAAAGAAGGCACTTTATATTTAGAGCAAATTAACAGTCAAACCTGAGCTTTCTTTCAGTGGTTTAAAAAAAAAAAAAAAGAAAAAGGCAGCTAACACTGTCTGTAATTCCAAGTTCTGACACCCTTACACAGTTAGTTATACATGCAGACAAAACACCTATTCACATAAAATAAAAATACATATTTTAAAAAAGAATCAAACAGGAGGAATAATTTTGGGACTGGAGAGATGGCTCAGAGGTTAAGAGAGCACTGACAGTTTTTTCGGAGGTCCTGAGTTCAATTCCAGCAACCACATGGTGGCTCACAACTGTCTATAATGACATCTGGCACCCTCTTCTGTATACTATATACATAATAAATAAATAATTTTTTTAAAAAAAGCACAACATGATAATAGTAAATAACTTAACATTTATAGCCCAAATGTGTGTTTACAGGGTGAATTTTGAGCCTAATAACAAAGTTCCTCATTTGCTGAGTGATAGAGAGTAAACAAAAAAGAGGACTTGGTGTGTGCTGTACAGTGACTCTCAGTGGAAAGGGTGGCTGGTGAAGACACCAAAGAGAGGTGATGCCCAGGGGGTTGAGGTATCCCAGGCTTATTGCTACCTGGGTAGAACATTGATGTCAGGGAGAAAATGTTGATAGTTTGGTAGGATACCCTCATAGAAGTTCTTCCTAATTGGCTGGTTTGGAGGTAATCATGGGCAAGCTCAACTATTTTTTTTTTTTAAAGCAGCAGAATCTGTCTTTTTCCTTTTTTTGACTGTGTTTAATAATCAACATACTGTTCCTTTTCAAAATCAAGTGTCCTATGTGGCCTTCTAGAATCAACAGCTGTGACATACCTGTCACCCACAGATCCTACAGTTGTTCTGTATTCAGAACCCTAGAATATGTTAGAGCCACAAAAGGGGTTGTTTATCTCTAGGTGTGACTCAACCATTGGCTTCTGGGTCATTCACGGGGGAGGAGAGGGAAAAATGGCTGAAGAGAAATGAGACTGGAGAACACCGCCCTCAAAATTTAAACATGTTTCAGCTCAGTTCTTAGGCTGGTGGATGGTTTAAGAGTACGTCCTGCAATGGCCTGCTTCCTACTTTTAGAATATATAGTAAGTTCCATGGGATAGCACCTAATTGTAAAATAGGTTTCTGTTAGATGGTTTTGCCTGACTATAGGTGAATATATAGCTGAGCATGTTTAAGATGGGTGTAGCCTAAGCTTGGATGGCCAGTAGTGTTAGGTTTGCTATGAAATGCATTTTTAACTTATAAGATTTCCATATATGATATGTTTTCTGGGATGTCATCCTATCATAAATCTGGAGAACTATATATTTATTCTGTTACTCATATAGTAAATACAACCTATATTAATTATACAATCCTCGTGCATTAATTCCAAAAATCAGACTCTTGGATTAGTTTGGAATTCACTTACGGTACTAATGCTTGGTTGTGTAATATTGAGTTTATCTGAAAAATTCATCAAGCTTAATTAATAACTTTTAAATCTAGTATTAGTGACTTTGGTAGGTTTGTTGCTCAGAAATCAAGTTGCATATGAAATGATAAGCATTACAAAGTTTTCAAGTAGTGACATGTCTGAATAATTTATAATGAGAAAGTGAAAGCACAAATAGTTTTTTTTAATCCAAACCTTCGTAAGTCAATGTTAAAAAGCAGTCACAAATTTGTCATATTAAGAAAGCTGAGGATCAACTTTAGCTAAAAGTAAAATACAGGTTTCTAAGGGGAATCAACGAGCTTTGTTTTGATTGAGTGGGCATAAACCATACCCAGTGCTTGCCCACATCTGGTTGTGGAGGAGCCGATGGAATTTGACCAACTTAACTACAAAATTCTTCCCTGAGCACATGCTGTCCTGTTGATGGTTGAATGGACTAGTGTCTTCCTTCATGCAAAGAGTCTTGCTTTAGAGGCCTCTACCTTTCTCTCATGTATGTAAAACCAGATACTGTTGTGATGGTGGAGCAGAAGTGCCACAAAAATAAACACATAAGCATCTTAATCCCTTACATGGCATTCTTCCATTGGACTTCACAGTGTTTATAGATAGCTTGTAGGTAAAAGAATTTACTGATCACAGAGCTGTATGTGTGCCACATTGTGAGATTTGTCACATTTACTCATACTGACCTGTCCCCACAATACAGGCTTTTTGGGTTTTCAATTTGAATTTGAAATATGTGGTGTGGCCTTTGAGAGCTTTCAGTCTTTTCAAGGCTCATTAGGTCAACAGTGGAACCTTGGTCTAGACGGTCAGTGCTTTGCAACATTTTTTCAAATTAGACTGTCTCTGGAGTCATTCCTTGAGTACAGGGATGGGCCATGTTCTCCCAGGCCTGTGTGTTTTTATGTTTGTACATCTGCTTTGCCCTGTATAGCATGATCCCTTTGGCTTCCCTTTTCTATGCCCCAACCTAGGCTCCAACTGTATGGGATTTTGGTTGGTTGGTTGAGTTTGACTTTTGTTTGTTTGTTTATTTTTTTAGATAGGGTCTCACTACATAGTCAGGACTGGCCTGGAATTTGATATGTAGATCAGGCTCGATGAGAACTCACAGAGATCTGTCTGTTTCTGCCTCCTGAGTGCTGGCCCAAAGGCCCGAGCCACCATATCCAGCCAGTTTTACATTTTTAAGTGGGTCTGTAAACATATTTATTTCAGTTGTATTTGTGATTTTAAAGTTTCTGTTTTTTTTTTTTTCTCTTCCAAATGGAGCTTCCCCAAACTGATATCATTTCTATTTTTATCCCCATTAGGACATGCTTGCATGATGTTGTTTGGTATATGGAAGTTACTCAGCACATGTTTGTTGGATGTATAGAGGAATGAATGGGTGTTAATCCACATTAGCTTTTCTGTTCCTCCATCCACTACAATTTGTTTTTACTTATTAAATTTGATTCCTCCCGTCAAGAAAACAAGAGTGGTAGATTTGACAGAAATGGCTTGTTGGGCAATCTTTCCCTAACAGCCTTTATTGAAGTTCCTAAAATTGACCTTCCCTCCCGTGAGCTTTCCTACCCAAATGCTCGCCACAGGACTTCTGTGCTGTCAGAGCCTCTCCATTTCTCTCCACTTGGGATTAGCCATTTCAAGTGCCACTTCGAAGCAGAGGGGACAGCTTCTACCAGGAAGCCTTTCTATGCCAAGTGAGGCTTGTTCTGCCAAGACAGACAAAACAAACTCCTAGCCAGTTAGTGCTCCGTGATTGGGGTGGCAAGATTCAACATGTGCCTCCATTCCCATATAGTTGCTTCTGCCTCTTCCTTTCTTGCTAAGTTTCTCTGCCGGCTTCCTAAGGCCCAGAGCTTCAGAACTCTTCCTTGCTGAAGACTAGAACAACGGAACAGTTGTTGTAGCCCACAGTCCTCTTCTTTCTTTGGATGAAAGTTGCTTAAGTACTAAATTCAAAACATGAAAGAGGAGGCGAACATAAACACAAATACCTCCTTTCTGTCACTTAATCCCACCTGCCTGGATGTCTCACCCTCTTGTGTAGCTTCAGACATAGATAGAGGAGTCTAGCAGTCTACAGTGTAAGGTTGAAGACAAGATGAGATTTTTAAGGGAATCGCCACACTTCAGGTACTTTAGAACATAGGATAAATTTAGTATTTATTTGGGAACTCAATTTTATTGTGTATGGGCAACTTAAATTTTTCATAACAAAGAAATATAACATGCAATGGTCAAAAATGAATATACATATACACACATACATATAAACAAACGTGTATCCATGTATGTCTACCTATATATAGAGAGAGACAGAGACAGAGAGACAGAGTTTTTGAATTCAGTCACAGTTTTCTTTGTAATTCCATACATGGGATATTGATCTAGAACAGGTGGGTAAAATTCTTCCAATGAAAATATACTTACAGATTTGGGCACATATTCAATTCACTGAACAAGTTTTTTTTTTTTTTTTTTTTTTTTTTTCCTCACTCACCACATCATGTAATTATCAAAGAGAATTATTTGCAAAGAATTAGAAACAGTTTGATATCATATAATTGTTATGGCCCATTTTTTAAATTTAGTATAAATGCCTATGCACAATTGTAATAACTTGGAATTGGAAGAGGCATTTTCTTTTGTGGGGAAAAATATCCTTGAAAGAGAGAGACTTTTGGATCTTTCCATGAAGCACATCTGCAGCAGAAGGTCATTCTGGTGAGCAGTTTCCAGAAAGACCTGCTCTGTGGTTGTTATTGCTCGAACTTACCCTCTAGTTTGGGCATAACATGATTTAAGTTGTGGGGTGTGTGTGTGTGTGTGTGTGTGTGTGTGTGTGTGTGTGTGTGTGTGTAAAGCTTTTGTCCATCATTTGTCATTTTGTTATTGTTTGTTTGGTGGGACAGGGTCTCACTCAGCAGACCTAGCACACTTTTAGTTCTGTTGCCTCAGCTTCTCTGTGCTGGACTCCAGGGATGCCCCACCATTCACAGCCTTTTCTGTGCTGAAATCCAGGGATGCCCCATCATTCACAGCCTTCTCTGTGCTGGACTCTAGGGATGCCTCACCATTCACAGCCTTCTCTGTGCTGAAATGCAGGGATGCCCCATCATTCACAGCCTTCTCTGTGCTGGACTCCAGGGATGCCCCACAGCCTTTTCTGTGCTGGAATCCAGGGATGCCCCATCATTCACAGGCTTCTCTGTGCTAGACTCCAGGGATGCCCCATCATTCACAGCCTTCTCTGTGCTGGACTCCAGGGAAGCCCTCCCCCACCCCCCTACCCCCACCCCCGTTCACAGTCTTCTCTGTGCTAGAATCCAGGGATGTCCCACAGCCTTCTCTGTGCTGAAATCCAGGGATGCCCCATAGCCTTTTCTGTGCTGGAATCCAGGGATGCCCCACCATTCACAGCCTTCTCTGTGCTAGACTCCAGGGATGCCCCATCATTCACAGCCTTCTCTGTGCTGAAATCCAGGGATGCCCCCACCATTCTCACCCTTTTCATCCCTAGGCTTAAGTTCACTTGCTTTTTTCTTACAGGCTTTACCAGTCCTGTTCAGTAACTCCTCTGTGATAAGAATCCCCAAGCTCAATGCCAGTGTGCATGCAGAATAGGAGTGTGAGGGCACCTGCCTGTAGGACAGAAAGGACCACATATTTAAAGGGACCAGTGGGGACAAGATGCTCTGCCATATGCCCTGTCTGTTGTTCTGTGAACCAAATAAAACAGAATTAATTTAGCCTGGTGTATACATGCACATTAATCCTGCTGTGATATCTGGTTATTTACTTGGGGTTTTGAATGCACAAACTCTTGTTTTTATTATTAAGTGACAGTTTTTTGTTTAAGCCAATAAAATAGTTTAGTCATATGGGAGAAGTGAGTTAATGGTAAATATTTTGCTTATTACTTTTAAGGAGTCTGTGGTGCTACTGACTAAATTACCACAGAAGATGCGTGTTAAGGGTGTTCTACTGCACACTTTCATTTCCGTTCTGTTCTCTCCTAGCCACCTTAAAATGAAAAGAATAAAACAAAGAAAAAGAAAACACCTAAAGTAAATACCAGTAAGAACAAAGAAAAAAATCACAGACCAAATGAAAATGTCAAAAGGTTTGCAAGAAAAAGAAAGTTTGCAAGCCAATGAATAAATCAGAAACTTAAGAAGGGAGAAAGTGGAGGTGATCCCTGACAGTGAAAGCTTGTGACGTGTGTGTGTGTGTGTGTGTGTGTGTGTGTGTGTGTGTGTGTGTGTATGTAATTATGTGCATGAGTGTGTGTGCGTGTGTTCCTATGTATGCTTATGTTTGTGAGTGTGTGCTTCTGTGAATGTGTGTGTACATGTGTGTGTACACACATGCATATGCTGCTGATGCTCAGCATAATTCAAGAATTCAAAACCTATAAAGGTGGAGGTGAGCGGGAACCTAGCTAAGAAGTATCGTGACCACCACATTCTCATTCCGGACTCACAGCCTAGTGACTGCCCTGTGTCTGACATTGGAAGTTTATTTTTAGAACAGCTTGAGCAGAAAGTTTTTGGAGTTGGGATAGACAGTATTGCCTCTGAGTCAGGGAAACTGAGTCAAACATGAATGCTGAGGTTAGATCCTCTCATCTTATGTCTGGAAGGTTTCTCTGGTGACAACAACCGTGCTTATACCTGTAGACTGAGGACTGCAGGCTTGATAGGATAAACACATCCTAGCAGAAAACAGCTGTCCTCTATCACCTGTGTGGCTGCTTATCACTCAACAGCCTGTCTCCCTGAAGTCCTTAGTAAGCTCATACTCCTTATTCTCCTTTCTTCTTTATTGGTGTGCTCTGGCTACTGTCACTATAAACTGGAGGATGAGCTGGAACTTCTGATTCTCTTGTTTTCATACCCCGAGCTTGATGTATGCCGTACTGGAGACCTAGAATCCAGAGCTTTGTGTTCTCCAGGCAAGAATGGTGATTTTATTTATAACCACATCTACCCCCCTACAGCTGTTTTGCTGTTGGTTTTGTTCTTGAGATAAGGTCTTGCCTCATTGGTCAAATGGCTTTTGAGCTCACTATCTTCCCGCCTCAGCCTCCGGAATGTTAGGATTACCTATGCTTGCTGCCCCACCTAGTTTTAGTTAGATATATATTTTTTTAAAGAACTTACTTAGAAAATATCATTGAATATCTGATGCTTTCAAAGGTCAGAGTTTGAACAAATGGAAAGAAGGGATTTGGAGACATAAATTTGCTTTTTGGGCAGGAAGAGGAACTGCCAAAGCCACAGAAACAGAAGAGACCGTGCATGCAAGCAGAGAAGACTCTGAAAGCTGAAAATGCAAACATTCACCAAACTTTAAAACTGACGCTGAACGTCCAGAAATGTTCATTTTTAACAAAGACATAAAAGTTTTGGGAGAAATTTTAAATATTCTCCCAGAAAGAACCAAAGAACAGAGGAATGGAGAGTAGGAGAGAAAAGTGAGAAATTGGGATGTTGTCCAGGAAGCAGGCTCCTCTGTGCATTAAATTCCACCAGACAACACTGGTAGACATTGAAGGGAAGAGATTACAAACAAACAACAAAACAACCCCTCCAAACAACAACAACAACAAAAATAACACAACCTGAGAACTGAGATGCAACATAGTTTTCTACTGAAAGGGCCTACTATCTGGCAGCCAAAAGCTTCCAGCAAGTACATTACTGTGAGATTTCAGGGTGTTGGGACTACAAGAAGCTCTGGGAAAAGGAGAACTTGAATCCAGGCTCTCTTAGGATGATTGACAGTGCTGTGATAGTATTCCTCAAAGCAGGGCAGGAACACGGACTCTAGGGCAGGTCTACCTTGCTCTGCACAGATACTGAATGGAACCCCACCCCCGCTCCCCACACCCCTTGTGGTGCAGAGCTCTCCAAGCCCGTTTCCAGAATGTCTGCCCTCTTCCAGCCCTGATGCTGGCTCAAGTTTGAGCAACAGTGGAGTGAAGGGTCACAACAGTGCCTGGCTTCCAAAACTCTTCTGTGAGCACCAAGCCTTCCCAGTAGGGAAGGACAACTTTTATTTGCCTGAACCCAGTGAACACCTAACTGACTAGACTCACAAAACATTCCCAAACATGGAGATGCTAACGGGAGATGAGGCCCAGGAAAGTGAGACCATGTACTGAGAGCAATAGGGTCAGCAGTACAGGGACAAATGGTCAAAGAAGTCTCTCAGAGGGAGGCCCAATGCTTGGGGGTGTCGTAATTCTTCCCTGAAGCATCTGCAACAAATCCAGTTATTGGTAGTGCCCTATCATCCAACTCTTGACTTCTGGCTTATAGTGGCTGGGTGAGATCTTTCTGTTCCCTGTCTAGCTGGATTCACCAACTGGAGCAAAGGAAGATATTGAACTAGGAAGAGAAACTCTCTGGAGTATGGTAGTTAGAAGTATTGTATGAAAGAACTTTAGCTTTGATCAAGTTGATCCCTATAAGGAGTCCCTCTAAGATCCCTATAAGCATCCTTATGTCTGTTTTTCTGCCCTCCTGGACAGCTGTGGGTGTGTGAGGAGAGTGTACCATTTTGTGGTGTGCCCAGGCACCTTGGATCACCATTCCTGAGAATGTCTATAGCAAATGTGTGGAGGTCAGAGGACTAGAGGTCACCATGTGGGTCCTAGGGTTCAAAGTGAGGCTATCAGACGCCACAGCAAATGTTGTCTATTAACCCGCTGAGTCACCTGCCTCTTCAATGCCAGAATTTTAGAAGTTTTATTGTCAAAGCAGAATTAGCTTTATTGTGCATAATAATTTCACATTAAAATAATTTTCTGTAACTGCTTTATCACCCTCTTTTAGAATTTGTTGTTAATTTCTATTTACACAGAGGACTAACTTGCACTTCTATACCTGGGATCCACGAAGAAGGGTTGTGTTGTATGTGGCATGAATGGGCTTTTGACCCATGTTTCGTTTTTTTTTTCATTTTAATATGTGTTATAACTGGCAGACATACAGAGCCCTGATTATTGTCAGACTGCTGTTAAAAATGCTGTGTTGTAGCCATCTTTATCCTGCTTTCAATCCAAAAGATAATTATACTTGGTGTTGACCTGGCTTTTAGCTGAAAAGAACTTGACATTCTCCTCCTCACGTAGCTTCCTAGTCTTCCTTCAGAAGTTTCCATGTTGGCTCTCTTAGTGGATGGCACAATGCTAGAGGGCCAGTCTAAACATGTGGGTTCTCTTAATGAAACTTCCTCATTATCTTGTTCACAGAGGTGAGCAAAGGCTGTTTATTTTTATCTGCATGGGAGAGGCTTTTTGCCTGCCAAATATTTCTTTTAAATGAAGTCTAATATTAAGGGGAGTTAGTTGTTTCAGCCAAAGTATTTTTCAAAATGGCTCAAGAAAAAAAAAATTTTTTTGATATGTGTGTGTGTGACAAATTTTGGAAACAAATGCGCTTTTATGTGTTTGCATCAGGTTATGTTTTCATTAATAGCCGGTGATTTCTTTATATATAATGTTAAGCTACTTGCTTGCAAGTTTATATAGAGATCAGTATTACCCTATGGCCAGGCCGGACTGTACCACTCAATATATTTAATATGCTTGCATAGTGGAGGTTTCATGGAATGGCCACAGATTCAGCTGTGGTTAGTGACACAGAAGAATGGTTGTAAGTGGGGTAAAGCATTCCAAATAGAGAGGGAACTACAACATCTAAAACATGGTTTGCTATCCTCTGGAGAATGTCTCCTTTGAATAGCATCCTTAAGTAGCCAGAATTGCATGCCCTTACACATCAGGCCTACAAGGCCTCGAGCTGCCTTTTATCTGGCGCAATAGGTAGGATGCAGTTGAAACTATTGGCAGATGCTTCTTACTCATCCGGGGGCAAGAGCTTGATTGGCTCAGGAATTCCAGGGTGAGAAAACCTGCTGTTCCTGCTCCTCACCAACAGAGACTGTTCCCCATTGGAAGTCCCTTTTCTTACCTTGGATGTAAATTATCACCATTTAAATCCACTTATCAGTCATGGGAGCTTTTGGGACACTTGTACATTCTGAAGATCTCAGGGACTTAAAAGTAGAAGTAGCTACCACCTCTTCCAGTGGCCATTCTAGCCTCACCAGCATATTCTACTCTGTTTCCATAAGGTTTACATTCAGAGCACGTGTTCTCAATGTCAGATCAAAGGAGCACATTCCTAATATGTGGAGAGAGTGTACTCAACCATTTTCCGAGAAGTTACAGACATGTTGAAGCACTCTTATTGGTGGTTGTTTTCATCTATCATGCTTCATACCTGCCAAGCAAGAGGTAATCCCACAGCTCAGAAAGTACTTCACATCCAACACAAACCACTTAAGTAACAGAGTGAAGGGAAACTCCTCTAAAGTTGAAATTGGTCCCAAGGCCAGAACAGGAGAGCTGGGCTTGTATGTAGGGAGGTACAAAGCCTTGACTGTGCTCTGGAAGCTGGACGAAGCATTATTGCATGACCCCCAAACATAACGACTAAGCAGGTCATTGCTGTGACACCTGAATACTAGCCCTGTCCTCTACATTGATTTAGAAGCCTCACACAAGGTACCGTGCATCTGTCCTCGCTTGCCTTTTAGCCAGACTTTACCCACTCCCACCAGAGCGTTTGTCATACCATTCCATCACTAATATACTGCTGGCCTCTCCCCACCATCAATCCCCATAGGAAAGCCATTGCCTAAGGTGGTTCCCAGGGTTTGACTTTACCTACATCTCAGCAGTCATCTAGGCTATCTTACTCTTTTTTTATTTTCAGATTATTTTTATATATGTGTATGTGCATACGTATGTCATGTGTGTGCAGGTGGCTGCAGAGGCCGGGATAGAATGTTGTTGGATCCATGGGCCTCCAGTTACAGGTGCTTGTGAGCCACTTGATGTGGGTGCTTGGATCTGAACTCAGACCCTCTAGAAGACTAGCTCTCCGCTTGTAAATCATCTCTTTTTAGTCCCCTGCTACCTCACTCTTGAATGTCAGCCTTTCTGCCTATAGCTGTCTACATCCCAGCCAGCCAAGCACACTTCTATTTCCTTGAGAAGATGCTCTGCTTTTTTTCCTCTCGTGTTTGAGCCACAGGCATGTGCCTCTGCTTCTGCATGCAGCAACACTGGCAAGTAGGAGAACCCTGCATCTCTGGGGTCTCAGCAGTGACTTCCTTGGCAAATTCCGCTGGCTCGTCTATGTTCTTCCCAGCACCATGGTGGAGTCTGACCCTAGTACTTTCACTGATGTCCCTTCCTTTCTTCTCAGCATCAATCCTGCTACCGACCTGTCTGTCTCTTCTCCCCATTAGACTCCATGCTTGAGGGAAGTCAAGGGCATCTTGATCTTGTTGATGGCTAGGTGTCTCTCCAGCATCCTAGAGTAAATATCATCAGAGGAAAACCAGTAAGCCATATTCGCCTCTACGGCTTATGGTATTTGACAAAGTTGACTGGAAGATGGCATTGGCAACAAAATGAAGCCATTATGTTTAGACCTTAGAAGCCAAGGTTGAAATACCTGGGATTACAGCTTTCCCTGTGGCTTCTTTGGAAGCTAGAGGAAGCAACTGTCTTATGTTCCCTACCAGCCATGCCCCAAAGGTCTGTTTGTCTTGAAGGGACTAATTATAAGTCACCTCAGCAGTGATTTTGACCATGGAACTCTCTGTACCATCAACAAAGAGAAGACCAAATATTCCTGCTCTCCAGTGGGTTTGCATGGGGCTTAGACACTCTCTGGGCCTTGTTATTTGGGGCGATGGAAAGATGCCATGTGCATGTAACTTCAGTGATGGATAAAGAATTTGTTTTTAATCAAGAACTGCACACATTCTGCCTCAGTATGAATCAGCTGTGGTGCTTTTGAATGTGTTGATGAATTTTGGCATCTATCCATATTTGGAGAAAAGCTAAAGTGGTAACTGAATTGAGTCTTTGTTTTCTGCAAGTGGTTCTTTGGGATCCAGTCACTGAAATACATTTATTTTGAGTGTTTAGGGTGATAAAGAGATTTTTTTTTCTTTTTTTTTTTTAAAAAAAATGTAGTTACTTTGCTCTTTTTGTCTTTTTTTCTTTTCTTTTTATTTAAAAAACCCTCTTTTATGATATAAAGCAAGTTTTTTTTTTTTTTTTAATTTGTTTGTTTTTGTTTTAAACTGGTACCTATCAGGTGGTAATTTGCCAGTGAGTCTAAGGTAATAAGAAACTCGATTTGGATTCGATTCAGTTCCATTAGGGCAGATTTAAATGTTTGTGATACAGGGGCTATTATCCTGGCCGTTGTAAGGGATTTTTGTGCCGGGCATCGAGACTGACAAAGACCACACTGTGCATGCCCCATCGAAAAGGGAGCACTTTCACACTGCAATTCGGGAGTTGTGCCGTTCAGGAAATTGCTGGCTTTGGCTGGACCATACTTTTACTGCAAGGAAAAATTTATTCATCACTCAAGTAATTGGCAGTTTTAATACCTTGTTAATAATTACCTTATAAACAAAGCAAATGTATGAACCAAAGATTGTATGGGTTGTTATCTGACTTACAGCTTTATTTAACCAACATGATGAACACCTGCACACCTTTCTTTTCCCTACCTGGAAAAACTAATTTGCTCCATTTATTGCAAAAAACCAAAATTAATAATAATAAAATGAAACAATACAGCTATTGTTTTCTTTTTGTTGTTGTAAGATACCATTTAAGCCCAGGTAGCCTAGCCCAGACAGTATAGGCCCAAGCCACGAGCAGACTTGAAAGGAGATGGAGACAGACAGGGTCTGGACACCTTGGGGTTGATGGGCAGTTGAGGGAAGGATATCCTGCTGATTTAAAGATTGGCCCATGTATTTAAGAGAATTAAATCTGGTCCCCAAATTGTGGTTTTGTTCAGCCCCTAAACCCTGACCCTAAGGCCTCTTGGCTTGTCTTGGACTGCCTCCATCTCCGGGACCTAGAAATTGACTAATTGTCACATTTGCATGAGTCTGTACCTCACAGCTAGATCAAGGAGTTTGTACTCTGGCAAATCCAGATGTGGGAAATCCAGATGTGGGAAATGGTCAAAACCAGAGGTCATGGCTGACTTGACTCTAAACAAAGTCTGTAAGGCTTTATGGGGAATCCAAGTCACTTTGTAATTTGTGACTTGTATGTAAGACTGCTGATCACACACACACACACACACACACACACACACACACACACACACACAATCTAACTTTAATATTACCTCAGGTTTTAAGGTGTAAATTGTGAACTTGTTGCCCGGTGTAGAATTGCTTTTGGTGGAGTTATGCTCTTTGATGATTTGATCTTAAAGATTAAATAGACAATATCCTGAAGTCCTTAAAAGGAATAGAGTAAGGGTTTTCACTGTAGTGTGAGAAGTCAGTTAATGTGTTGCTTAGAACCTGAGTCTGTGAAGTTTATTCCTTCTTGTTTGTTGTGGGAAAAGCAGCACCTGGCATTTGTAGCATCAGGAAGTCAGCCTTTCAACTGTAGTGGGTGCTGAACGCACAAATACTTGGAGGCCTGACCCGTCTGGGAGAGGCCATTGAAAGGAGCTCTGGCTGTAACTATGATGATGATTAGGGGCCAGTTCGATTTCCACATCAGCTTGAAAATAAAAGTTGTGGGGTTTTGTTTTGTTGGTTTTTTTGTTTCTTTGTTTTTGGTCAAGATAAGAAGTAGCATCTCCTTCTAAAGGAATGTGCGCAGTGAGAATTCAATTGCCAAAACATCTCTGATGCTCTGTGTTCTGTGGAAGGAACCTGGGATTGTTTGGGAAAACCAAGACTTACTGTGTAAGGTGGCTCAGAAGTTGTTGGACTGATTAACACAAAAAGCCACAGTTTCCCAGATTTAGATGATCTATTATATTTGTAAAAGAGATTATTTTTACCATTCAATGGCTTACTGTATGAAATGTGCCTAATGTTTAACATAAGGCTTGACACTTAACATATGCTCATCATCATGTGTGGTTCCATCGCATCCCACACAGTGTCATGAACACAAATTCTTGCCTCTGAGGAGTTTGTAGTATGGCAAAGGCCAGTAGTGTGCACGTGATAATGTGATACACTGTAGGATTTGGGAGTCCACATAAGAAACCCACCTAACCTCTGAGATAGACAGACCTCTCTGAGTTATTAATAAATGATTAATGAACCCAAAGCATTACAAAAATCCAGTTTTCGGTAAGTGATGTAACTCATGTGACAGCTATTTTCCCACTAAGGAGAGCACACACAGGAGCTATATTTTCTAATTTCCTTGGGAAGAGTTACTGCCAGCCATACATAGAACTACTAGAGTGAGGTTTTTATAAAATACAGAATCCCATGCGCAATGCTCAGGTGTCTCTTTGTTCCTTGGGTGTAAGGAGAAACCCTTACTATGATCGTTTCCAGTTTTTTTACTTTACTGTGTCATTGCCCCCTTGCTAAGTCTATGCTACCTGAATTTGTCAGACAGTTGAGCTGGCCTGCTTATACAGGTCACTCCTGCTTTCTAACAAAAGTATCTCTTAGTACTAAATGTCCCCTTGGAAGCAATAGTACCTATGTCCATTTGTTAAGAGCTTGATGGGCACACCCTTCCTTTCCTTTTTCCCCATTTGAAATATACAGTAAAGAAATGATGGGAATGTTATGTCTCATCTGATGCTGTCAGGTACACTGGCTATTGCTCTATTGAAATATGAGCACTGTAATAAAGGAACACTTCTTTTTCTTTTTCTTTTTCTTTTTATTTTTTTTGGTTTTGTAGCTGAGGTTGACCCAATACTTCTATCTCAGCCTCCTGTATGCTGGCACTAGACATGTGTGTCCTGTGCTCAGTGACATTTACTTATGAGTGAGCTTTGCTGGTTGTGTGTATAGGTGTGTGTGCATTTACATTTTGTTGAAAGAGTTATCTGTAGCCGGTGACTACCATTGTGGTCTACTTTGGTCTGTTATTGAGAATTAGTAAGTAACGTCAATCATATCTTAATATATCTGTATCTAAAGGTTGTTCAGGCTGGTTACAGTTCTGGGATACATTTGTAAGACAGAAAGCCCAGTAGCTCTTCTTTGGTAGGGAAGTCTCTGGCAACTTGCTATAAAAACAGGTGATCTTTCCAGCCAGGCACTAAAGAAGTCATGGGTGATTTGTATTGGAAGTTGATTGGCACCATGGTGTGAGGGCATTTTCTAAGAAAAGAATTAGATTAGGAATCAAGAAGAAATAATACTGGTGAGACAGTTCTGCAGGTAAACAAATGGACCTGCTGTGATAGCCTGCCCTGCTGACTGAGATCCTCAGATCCCACAGGAACATGTCAAAATGGAAGTAGAAAACTTAACCCCACCAAACTCTTTTCTGACCTCCACATGTGCATCCCTTTCCCAATAATAGTAATAAGAACAGCAAGTGTAAATACATATGTGTATATATATATATATATATATATTATATATATTAAGAATTGGGAAGAAAGCTATATATATATATATATGATCTATATTAGGAATGGGAAGGAAGGTAGTGCTATCTGGTGTGCCACATGGTGCTGGACATTTCACTTACTATCCAACAAAACAAGAAGAATTAGAAAAATAACCTGAAGGAAGAAAAAGACCAATCAGCTGCGTTTAAATGCATGGCAACCAGCTCTGCTAACTGTCCTGTCAGATTTGTGTAGGACGGCTCTTCATATGCTCCACTGAGAACTCAGAGAATACACGGCCATGGGGTTGCTGGGCATCTTTGAGAAGTACTGTTTAATTCAGCTAGTTGTTCATCCCTGAAGAACAAGTCAAGAGGAGAGAAAGCTCTTCTCCCATTGGTTTGTGCCAGTGACCTGTTACCCTGGCTGTGCTTTAATTGTAGAGCTGGGAACAGCATAGATGAAATCCTCCCGGAACAGTTGGAAGCCTTTCAGTCCCTTGAGACCTTGGATCTGAGCAACAACAATATTTCAGAACTGAGAACTGCATTTCCATCCTTACAACTCAAGTATCTGTAAGTATAAATGACCAAAGCCTTCTACCCACAGTGAGAATAGTGTTACAATGGGGGTGGGTTTTAAGATATAGCAAACTCCATTTGTAACTTTCTTATTGACTTGGAATTGTCATAAGCCTACTAAATAGACACAGTCTTCTTTTTTATCATTTTGTATCACAGTTTAAAAAAAACGCCCAAAACTAAAGCCTTGCTGTATTATACTAATAACCAATTACACATAAAGACTCTATATATCTTTAACAAATATTTGTCACCTTTAAAGATCTCAGTCAGTCTTTTCCTGTTAGTATGTGTGTATTAGTTATTTGATGCTGTTATTAAATTCTAAGAAGGACCCATTTAAGGGAGGCAGGGACTTGAATTGACGGACAGTTTGAGGCTACAGTCTATCGTGGCAGGGACACCATGATGGGAGAAATCACTGGCAGCCCTGTCCTGGTGTGGACGGGAAGTCAGACCAGATCATAAAACCCAGAGTCCCACCCCATGAGGTGTAATTTTTCTAGCTAGGCCCCACCTCCCAAAAGTTTTACAACCTGCAAAAGGAGTGCCATATACTGGAGAATAAATGTTTGACCAAATAAGCCTGCACCCGACGTTTTATATTAAAGCTACAGTGTGTGAATTATTTTTCTGGTACTGGATATGGAATTCAGTGCTTCTTCACACATACCAGGTGAGAATTTTGCCAATGAGCCATAGGCCAGCCCATATATGTAAACGTTGATTTGCTTATAGGGACATCAATGTTAGCAATTTCAAGCAGCCACTGACAGTTAGGTTCTCTGGAGAGCTTTTGCAATGGGGAGGGAGATTGAATCCATTTTAACTTCCCATAGAAACCTGAGCAACCTCTGACCTTCAAACTCTATAAACAGATATATCAATAGCAACCGAGTTATGTCCATGGAACCAGGATATTTTGACAACTTGGCAAACACACTCCTGGTGCTGAAGCTCAACAGGAATCGCATCTCAGCTGTGCCCCCCAAGATGTTTAAACTGTCTCAGCTACAGCACCTGTAAGTAAGCACAGCCCCCTAAATAACATGGCCTCACCTCAAAAATTTTGGTAACTGTACTCTGATGCCCACAGTGTGGCAAGAGAAGTTTAAGGACGAGCAGGTCACTGCCTTCCTCTTTCATGGCAAGAGTGATGGAATCTCCAGATTGGGTATAAAGGCTTCTGAATTATCTCTTGCCGGCTGCTGCCTGACCAGACATGTTATATGGCTGCTGATGGAGCAGGCAGCGTGTTGACTGAGCGGCCCCATTCACAAAGGTGCCATTGTGGACCTGGAGAAACCATGGGGTCTTTCAATAGCTGTGGTTTATGAGAATAATACCAACAACTTCAGGACACTTTGATAGCCTAAGTGGCTGTAAAGACTGCCTTGTTAAGAATGGTAGGACGGTTTGTGCACAGGCTCCTGGGATGCCACTTTACAACCTTGGCTGTGCATTACAGAGACTTGGGGAGCTCTTCAAAAACCCCAGCACCCAAGCTGTACCCTAGACCAATTATACTAAAATCTCTAGGGGTTGCAATTTGGACTTTGGGAACTTTTATAGTTCTCTACTTGTTTTTAGTGTTCAACAGAAATAGAGAGCGGCAGCCTGCAGGAAAGTACCTAACTGGGAAGGATGGTAACCAACTTTGCTTACATATGGAGCAGGATTTCTGTGCTGCTCCTGCTCCTGAGATGTATTGCTCAAACCACACCCACAAAAGATGAATATCAATTCATTTGCTGCCACCCTTAGTGGGCAAGAGTTTAGAAATTAAAATCTAATGTACTTCTTGTATTATTTCAAATAAATATCACGTCTTATACAGACATTCACCCTTGTAATAACTTGAAAAATTGAAATTTTTGTTAATTAAAAAAAACTTGGGGAAATTCAAAAATATTCTGTGTAGTTTAGCACTGATTGGGTTAAATAGATGTAGTATATGACACCTTTTATTACTACTTCTAGAATTTTATTGTCATATGAACTAACCGCTTAATTGGTAACATCCAATGCAGTGACCTGAACCGAAATAAGATTAAGAACGTGGACGGACTCACATTCCAAGGGCTCGGGGCACTGAAGTCTCTGAAGATGCAAAGAAATGGAGTAACAAAGCTCATGGATGGAGCTTTTTGGGGGCTGAGCAACATGGAAATTCTGTAAGTGTGGGTTATCACAGTCCCCATGCAGACAGGCTGATCCTAGAGTACTCAATGGACTCTCAGTAGTTCTAATTAAAAACTCACCTTAAATTCTCACAACTATACAATCAAGCTATAATTTGTTACTCAGTCACGGTTCAGATGAGCTGAGAATTTAGACGTGAATAAATCTCTTGCTGATGTCTTTATATAGCAAAGCCAAATCTCTAGACACATGAGGGATATGGCCTGGTTTGTAACCCGCCATGCATGTCAAGACTAGATTATGAATTCCGGATCCCATCTTTGGTTCTCATTGTATGTGTAGGCAGCTAGACCATAACAACCTCACTGAGATCACCAAAGGCTGGCTCTACGGCTTGCTGATGCTGCGGGAACTTCATCTGAGCCAGAATGCCATCAACAGGATCAGCGCAGATGCCTGGGAGTTCTGCCAGAAACTTAGCGAGCTGTAAGTTGCCTTTTATTCTCCTTGGGTTCGAGAGCAGGAATCGTGCCTGAGCAGGAGGTTCTTACCACTGATCTGTGAAATTTTCATAACAGTCTCCCAGGTGACGGCGACTCTCTTAGGTGCCCTGTGTTGTCACTGTATTTTTGGTTGTCATTAAGTTGAAGCCAAATGTGCTCTTTTCAGCTCTATGGCACGTTGCAAAAGCAGTCATTGTTTCACGGACTATTTATTTAATTTTAATTGCTGAAATGAGAAGTAATGTTTACCTGGATATTGTTAGGGCAGAGTGTTAAAACAAGATTATTGTAGTTACATTTCTTACTTTCTCTTTCAGGAAACAGATTATTGTACTGAATGAAAAAAGAAAACCTATTTTTATTGTTGTTATTGTTCTTTGCAGGGACCTAACTTTCAACCACTTATCGAGGCTAGACGATTCCAGTTTCCTTGGCCTAAGCTTACTAAATACCCTCCACATTGGGAACAACAAAGTCAGCTACATTGCTGATTGTGCCTTCCGGGGGCTTTCCAGTTTAAAGACTTTGTAAGTTACACATTTTGCCCTTGGTACACGAACCTAATTGGTTCCTAAATGTGCCCACTTTTCTCCAAGCAGATTTTCTTTGTTGTTGAGGAAGTGTGTATAGCCTCAAAAGTGGGGGGCTTAATCTTTCCCAGAGCAGTTTGATTAGAATAGATCCATTTCATCTATGTGTGTTTCTTAAAGAGATTAAAAAGGACACCCATCAGACTGCCCAGTGATTACAGCTTCCCTTCCCAGGATCACTATGAAGTTCCGAGCTGCTGAAGAGAGAAACAATTTTAAGTCCACTAATTTTTTTATATATAAAACATAGATTAAAATTAACCCAGAGCAAAAACAAACAAAATAAGGCATAGAAAGGGCCTTCAGGGAAGGTAAATGTTGGCTCTTCTGGTTAACCAAAACCTGATTACTTTTCTAAGAGAAAGAAAAGTGTTGAATTAACTGACCACTTGAAAAAAATCTCTTCACCATTAATTTAATGTTGTGCAGTGGGCTTTGGGATTTTACACTCTTTAGAAACTTTGCACCATGTTCCATAGGAACTATTACAGAGTAAAGAGATATGCTGCATGCTTTGGCACATGTCTATTTGTGTGATAGGAATTTGGTTTTAAGATTTAATATATTTTTCAAGTTGTTAGAAACTTCAGGGTTTAGCCATCTTGATAGAAGATTTAACAGGCTGGGGTGACTGTCTTGGTCAAGTGTTGAGTGTGGAGTTCAGAACATGTGAGGTGCCTTGGAGAACTAAGTAGGGGGAGCTGGTGGGTGATGAGGAAGACTCTGGGTACACCAGCTTTGTGTGATCTGAAGTTTCTGAGAAGTCTGTCTAAGGAAAATTCTGTGTTTTCGTCAGGGATCTGAAGAACAATGAAATTTCATGGACCATTGAAGACATGAATGGAGCCTTCTCAGGGCTGGACAAATTGAGGCAACTGTGAGTGTAATTTGCCTCTTTTATGACTTTAGATTATTGTCTTAATTGAAGCCAGATCTGTAAGCTGACGACATCATAGAGACATTAGAAGTAGATATGTCATCTGCTTGTACCCTCAGTCATTCCCCCAACTGCATCTCTTGCCCATGATGTATGCATGTTAATTAGCATGTGAATATTAATTAGCATGTGCATATTAATTAGTGTTTGCGTGTTAATTAGTGTGTGTATTAATTAGCTTTTCTTCCTTGGATAAAAGGGAGAAATTTCAGTCCTAGAGTGTGTCTAACTTGTTTTGATATCCAGATAAAAACTTGAAATTTATTTTGACTGTTACCCATTAGGACTGATCACAGCATTGAAGGGAGTATGTGTACGCCAACATTTAGAAGCCCCCAACAGTGTGCTGTTGTCATGAGTCTGTCAGTCACACTGCACCAGGTTCCAGAAAAGATGCCAATACTTTTTTTTTCTACATAGATGTCTTTATTATTTTTTTCATATATATATTTATTATTTGGTGTTTTTACATTATGCACTCCATCAAACTCAGATATCAGATCTCTCAGTATCATGCCCACTCTTATGATTTTTCCATTTACAAAACCACCCATTCATGCTGCTCATTTGCTTACTGGAGCATAATTAAACTCCCTGTGGCCAGACCCTTAAAGAAATCAAGTCTTTGCTTACCCACCACTCTGCCAGAAGCCATCAATGGAGAAGTGAGGCACTGTGTCATTTAGCTATGTTTTGGTCTTGAGTTCTTGTGTACAATGACATCTCTTTCTTTTTATATATATATATTTTTAAAGTCCACTTATAAGTGAGTACATCCCCTGCTTCTCTTTCTGGCATTTTAATACCTCGCTCAGGAGGATTTTCTCCATATCCATCCACTTGCCTGCAAATTTTAGAGTCTCATTTTTTCTTACTGCTGAGTAGTACTCCATTGTGTAGATGTACTACAGTTTGTTAATCCATTCCTGAATTGAGGGACATCTTGGTTGTTTCCAGGTTCTTGCTATTATGAATAATGCTGCTATGAACATAGTTGAGCTAATGCTTTTGGGGTGTGACTGTGCGAAGATGCCAACGCTTTATATTTAGCCATGGAATGGTCTTGTAGATTGTTGTGTTTTTAGTTGGTGGTGAGATGTATCCACAGAGAAAAGAGGAGTAAGCTACACCATGGTGTGGGGTGATTCCCAGAGGAACTGTCTTAGCACCTGTGTTTGCTGTGTGTATTCATTTACTCTTCCGTTGTTGTGCTGAAATGCCATGACCAAAAGCAATGTAAGAGTTTGGCCAATAGTTCTAGATAACTAGATGTCCATAATGGTAGGGGAGCCATGGCAGCAAGAGCAGCAGCTCATATCTGTGCCTCAGACTGAGCTGGAAGTATGCTATCAACTCTCAAAGCCCCCCCCCCCCCCCCGCAGTGATATACTTCCTCCAGCAAAGGCTTCAAATCCTAGATGTTCTAGAACCTTCACAAACAGTACTGGCAACTGTGTGTTCAAGTATATCAGGCCATGGAGGCATTTCCTATTCATGAATGTGTCTGTTGGATGCATTGAAACCCATGTTAAATAATGTGACTGAACATGCTATCGGGGCTTCAGTATTTTAAGCAATGTTGTTTCCTTGAAGAAAATAGTATTGTTCACAGATGAGAATGGTTCCTTTTATAAGAATTCTGCTCCTTAAATGGCTTTATACAAATTTACTACAATGTGATTTTTACTCCTACCCCTTCCTGCTCTCTAGAATACTCCAGGGAAACCGAATTCGATCTATTACCAAAAAGGCCTTCACTGGTTTGGACTCATTGGAACATCTGTGAGTAGCTGGAATAGAGTTCCCCTAAGGGTGGTCCCAGACAGTTTCTGTTTATGACTCCTGAAATATGATACAAATAGCCTCTACCAACATTCTCCCTATACTATAAACACATTTGCACATCTCCCTATCATCTGTCATTGTTTCTTATTTATCTTTAGAAGTTCACCTGTATGTTTTCTTCTGCACTTTGAAAACATTGCTCTAGTTATCACATCTATACATCTTTATAAGTGGTGACAACTTCAATTTAAAGCAATCTACTATATATTGGGCACTTATCACAGTCTGGTGATTTTTGCCAGGTACTGAATATGTAAGTATCTATTGTTCCATTTAGTACTTACAAGAATACTGTTCAGGAGCCACTGTTATTTTTTTTTAAATGTTAAATAGAATTCCTTGAGATTCATGGGTACTGTTGAACACTTAAGAGGACTTGAATCTTAAAGATCTAGAAAGATGACTTCAAGAGGGACATGATGGATATTTGAGAGTGGATGACAGTATCCTGAGAACCTTTGCTGTTGCTGTTGCTTGCTGTAAAAATGTACAAACTATCCCTCTCTTTTACTCTCTTCTGTTTCCCATACACCAGTTGGGGATTGCCAGGAAAACAAAAGATTAGGTTTTCTCTGGCTTCAGAAAGACCTTATATCCCTTTAGCCCTTGACTACTCACTCTATGCCCCATCTTGGGAACCTCTGGCACACATTTCTGAAATGAGGTTTCAGGGTGGAGGGTTCTCAGTTACTAAAAGAAGACGCTAAGCCTGGGAAGTATTGCTTAAATATTATGGCAACTGACCCAGCCAACTGGTAGTTGGATGGTCACATTGCAGTGTCGTTTAGAGTGTGTTTGACCTATTGAGGAATGCTTGGAGCCAAAAGTCTTCCTATATTCTAACTTGGACAGTCTTATAATTTAAATACACATTTGGGTTGTACCTCAATAGGACTGTGTATTTGGGTGTTCTCTATAAGCTGCCTTGTGGGCATCTCGCAACTGTACCAGTTGCTCTGAGAGAGACATAAATGACCAACCCCACAGACATGGAGCGCCGGCAGTTGGAAATTGCAGAATGAGTCTGCAAAAACAGTGCTGCCATGTCAAGCCAGGATTGCTGTTATTGAAACAGATTATTTTCAAAGGAAAACCTAGCCAAAGCATTTGTCAACCGGCCCATTCCGTTTCTGGGAAAGTGAAATTAGTGGATCAGCAGAGTAATAACTTTTGCTTCAATTTTCTTTAACCTTCCCTGATGCTCCCAGACTCTTTCCCTACCCAAGTCTGGCACCTTCCCTCTTTGTTTTCTAGAACTTGTCTCATTCAAAATTCTCTTTATATTTGCTGTGAACTGTGATAAAAGAAAGAAAGAAGGAAGGAAAGGAAGGAAGGAAGGAAGGAAGGAAGGAAGGAAAAGGAAATGTAACCATGTGGCTGGTAGTTTAATTCAAACCACTTTAAATTCCTAATTTAAAGTAAAGTCAACACAGAATATCCTCTCATATTGTGAATGTTATGCCTAGAACCTTATCTTTGTTAGTGACGCATGCATGTGATAGAATTAGGCTAGAGTAGACCATACTGGTCTCAGCTTTAATGCCGAGCTACACAGGAGAGCTCTTTCTCTTGGTTGGTTTAGGAACACTACATTCATGTATCTCTAAACACCCGTCCCAGAAAGTGGGCTACCGAAGATGTTTTGTTTTTTTTTTTTTTTTAAACGTGCAATCATGAAGTGTTAGATTGTACACTTCATTAGTAGCAAATTTGAATAATGAGCAACAAGCAAAGAACACGTCAGCCAGACCCCTTGAGGAGTAAAACCCTGGGAAGGGAGACAGAAATGACACCGTCCCTCCTCTGAACCCATCTCTGCGTTTCTTCGTGAGAGCTTTCTGAGAGATTCCACTGCCATTGTGCCATTCAAACATTTCAACATGGAGGAATATTTGCTTACTGAATGGGGGTGGGTAACGGGGTGGCCTAGACCTTATCGACACATTCTAGCCCGTAGTGCACCCTGATGTGTTTGATTTGGCTATTTTCCAGTGACCTGAGTGACAATGCCATCATGTCTCTGCAAAGCAATGCGTTTTCCCACATGAAGAAACTCCAGCAACTGTAAGTTTTTCCTTTTTCTTCTCCAGTTTCAAATAAAGCCCCAAAAGGGCGCTGTCATGTGATATGTAATAATAAAAAAAAGTATCTAGCACATTCTTGACATTACTAATGTTTAAACCAGGAAACAAGGGAAGTGGACTATTTGTTCCCTTGGTTGCAACTGGAATTTCTTTTCTCTCTCTGTTTTGAATTTGCAGCTTAAATTTGCGGGACCATATATAGTATGGTTCCTAAATATAGTTCACATTTTGCATTAGTTAGGAATTTTGACATATCAGCACTTCTGCCTCAGTAGGACAATAAGAACAAAGAGACACACTGCCTCTATTTCTTACATTTTAAGGTAGACTGTTCAGTCTTTACAGCTTCCTGCGTTTGGTTTCCAAATTCCTCACTTGGTTAATATTTATTTAAGTTTGACTTAGTTATAGAAATCTGCATTTCATACAAAACAAATTGAATGTAATTCCTCTCCCCAGGCATTTAAATACATCAAGCCTTTTGTGTGATTGCCAGCTAAAATGGCTGCCACAGTGGGTGGCAGAGAACAACTTTCAGAGCTTCATAAACGCCAGTTGTGCCCACCCTCAGCTACTAAAAGGGAGAAGCATCTTTACTGTCAACCCAGATGGCTTTGTGTGTGGTGAGTAAAAGTATTATCCTTCATTTTTTTAATTAATTTTCTTTCTTCCATTCATTTGTCCAAAGAATGGTTTTGAAGAGATTTCGTTTCTCTTAATAGACCTTCTTCTTCTACTGAGGGAGATGAAGTGGATCTAGAAGTTGCTGGCTGTTATTACTTTACAGACATTGGTAGAGTTTACGGATGAATCTTTGTATTTGTTTTAGCATCAGCATGGTTTGGTGGCAGGAATGAAATCAGATCTTAAACGAACTGAGAGTTGACCTAGCTCCTTCTCCTCTTCTTCCTCCTCCTCTTTCTCCTCTTCCTTCTCTCCTTCACCTTCCCACAGTCTTCCTCTGTGCCCGGCTGTGGAGGCGTGTTATCGGCTCTTAACACTGGTTCTGTAAATGGCCTATCAATAGCTGTCTGTGGTGGTGCAACAGTGATGATTGATTTTTGCTGCTGTTATTTTTAGAGACCATGGAGAAAATTGTAGTTCCTAGTAGTAGCTCTCAAACTTGGTCCCCGAGTCTGGTAGTTGCATTTTTCTGTGTGTTCCTGGAGATTATACCTGGGGCTTTGTGTATCCAGAACAAGGTCTTCTCCACTGAGCCCGTCACCAGCTCCCCACTGCTCACCGTCCTGTTTGATTTTAATTTTTAAGATGGGGTCTCACTATGTTCTTCAGGATAGCCTGGAACTTGCTCTACAGTCTGGCTTACTAAGTAGGTGGGTTCATAGCTATTAGTCCAGGGAACCTGAAAGCATCTTAACTGCTATTTGCCTCTTTTTAAAACTCAACATTCTGTTTAAAAAATTATTTTCACAAATTCATATATATAGATCTATATTTCTTCTCCCATTGTACTTCCTCAGACCCTTTTCCCCTCCCACCAAATCCTCTTACTCCAGAATCCAGATCGTATTTCCATGACTCACTGTTTACTAAGTGTTGTCAGCATGATTTTTGGTGCATTATTTCCTTGTGAAAGGCCAATGCACTGTAGCTACATGTCTCTTCTTCCTCAACAACTATATCTGCATATAGTTCTCAGGGAGAGGTGGAGCCAGCAATAAGCTCCTCCCCCATTCCAGATGGCCTGGTCCTATGCTGCATTTATACAGTTTGCTTCCTTCTTCTTAACTCTAGGGTTTGTTGAGAGACTTGTAAGAAAACAAAAATTCAGCAGCCAAGCAATTAGGGCTGCTGAGACATTAACCTTCGGTGTGAAATCCTTAGGAGGAATGGCAAGTTTGAATTTATTGTAAATCATTTAAAGTTCCATTGTCTTGGTAACCAAGGACCTCAGTCTTTGAATCTTCTTACTCCAAATTCCTGTGACTAGTCAGGAATAGCACGTGGTTAAAAGCATAAAAAATTCCATCTCTCACACATTTTTTCTGTCATTGATACCAGACTGCTCTTTACTCTTAGCTGGCAGAGAAACCTTTACAAAAATAAATGTGTGTATACAACACAAAATCAAAATTTGCTTAAATTTGCAAACCCTAACCCTACAGGCCCACATTTTACGCCTGGCATTTAAAACCTGACTACATATACATATGATATATAATATATACATATATAATGTGTGTGTGTGTGTGTGTGTGTGTGTGTGTGTGTGTGTGTATCAGGTTGCAGAATTTAATGGTACCAGCAGTTTTGGGGAATAAAACCTCTGATGTAGGTTTTGGAACCAAATAAGCTTTTGGCAGTCATTCACAAGGGCCTAGGCCACTCTTTCTCCACATTCTTTATTGCATAATTCTCTCACTCTGGTACTGTAAGACAAGCCCATATGCATCATCTTAGTGCTTGTCTATTTCTTTTTCCTTCTCCATTGTGAATCAGAATGATTATTTAAGGACCCACAGGCATAGGGGTTGGAAGCTGGCAGCCAAGCCATGGTAAGAGCAGCACCCTGCTTCTGTTCACGGTCCTGAAAGCTTGCGTTTTTTTCAGATTTGCTGTTATCCGTGTTGGGAGATCTGGTAGTTCCCTTCAGGATTTATTTAGGCCATCTCTGAGAAACCAAAGTTCAAAAAAGGTAACTCTTCCAAAAAGTAACAGAGAACTAAAAATAACTGCTTAGAATGAGAGAGCTGCCCAACTCTAATTATAATGTTGCCCCAACGGGCTGTGTAGCAGGGTGATTGATGGACCTGTCCCACTTCAAGCCCTAGCCAGTGCGCTAGCTCATACATGCTTTTTCATTTGCTTGATTTATTTTTGGTTGTTTTTGTTTTCTTGCTTTTTGTTCATTACTGTCTTTTCTTTATTTATGTATGTGTATGCCTGTTTGTGTATCATGTGTATTCAGGTGCTTGGAGGGGCCAAACAAAGAATCAGAGCTCTTGTTCTAAGCAGTTATGAGCTGAGCAATGTGGCGCTCAGAACCAATCCCAGGTCCTCTGCAAGAACAGCCAGGTTTCTGCAGCTGCTTGTTGCTGTCTCAGTGATATGTGTTATGATTATTTGCCATCGATGTTTTCTTGCTTAAGTTTTATTTGATCTTTTTGATGGAGGTCTTAGGCAAAAGATGTAGTTGTTGAAAATAACATTCAAAGATCATCTGTGAGCCTAGAAGTTTTTAAACTGCTTTTCTTTCTTCCTTAAAAAATTCTTATGTTTAATGGTAATTAATATGGTATTTATGGTAATTATACATGTGTAGGGGTACACTGTGGCAATTCAGTACACAAAGATGATGTCCTGGGAACAGATCAAGCTACCTGGTAGATCCATCACCTCAAACTTAAATTATCTCCTTATGCTGGGAACATTGCAAACCCTCTCTACAGGCTCTTTTTAAATACTCACTTAATTGCTGTCAGCCAGCGTTACCCCACTGCATCACTCAGGTTTAAATATGGTCTAATTTCCCTTGTGCCTACTTAACTGTTCTTCTTATGCTTGTATAAAATACCAGACATGTGGCATAAACATTCACGAACATTTCAAGGTAACACTTCTTTCGGGTAGATAATGATGGAGTCTTCTTCTTTACTGGACTCAAGCTGGTTACCTATGAGCATTCTCCCAGGTTGTCGCTCAACCCTGGGACAGCTGATGTGTCTATAAATCACATGCATGGGATCAACCCTGAGCTCAAATGCCAACACACCAGTTTTGTTTCCTGGTGTTGGCATTTGAGCAGCGGTGTACTGTGAGGCCTTCATGTCAATTTACTTTCCTCCTTCTCCATTTTAAACAGATGATTTCCCCAAACCCCAGATCACGGTTCAACCAGAAACACAGTCAGCCATAAAAGGCTCCAACGTGAGTTTTACCTGCTCAGCTGCTAGCAGCAGTGACTCCCCGATGACTTTTGCCTGGAAAAAAGACAATGAACTTCTGCAGGACGCTGAAATGGAGAATTATGCACACCTCCGGGCCCAGGGAGGTGAGGTGATGGAGTACACCACCATCCTGAGGCTGCGCAGTGTGGAGTTTGACAGTGAAGGGAAATACCAGTGCGTCATCTCCAACCACTTCGGTTCATCCTACTCTGTCAAAGCCAAGCTCACCATAAACAGTACGTGACCCACTTTCCTCCAGTTTTTAAGGGTACTGTTTAGAAACAGCTACAATGTCTGTCTGCTCCCCTCTTCCCTCCCCAACCTCTGCTTTTTTTTCTTACAGTTTCCCACCTAGCTATGCAAAAATCACTATTTTATCTTTATTATTTGTATTTAAAGCAATGATTTCTTGCATTAGCCACTCTGAATGTGACAGGATGAACCAGAATTAAAATGAACCAGATACTTTTTCTCTCTCTGAGGTACTATGATGTCAGGGCCACACGGCATACTGCTTTTAACTAAGCTCTGGATGTGAATCCTGTCACTCCTGATATATAGTTAGGACTCTCAGCATGTATTTTACCTTCCAGTTAGAGATTGGGGTGGAGAGATGGATGGTTCAGGAGTTATGAGCATTGTCTGCTTTTCTAGTGGACCATGATTCAATTCCCAGTACCTACACGGCTGCTCACAATTTTCTATAACTCTGGTTTTAGAGGATCACACACGCACACATACACACACACACACACACACACACACACACACACACACACATACACAGAGGCAGGCAGGCAAAATGCCAGTGCACATAAAAATAGACTAAAATAAAGAGATGCTAAGTGCTACATCATAGAAATGTCATGATCCTTAAATAAGACAATATGTACATCAACAGATTCACTGAGCACCTCGGAGCTTGGTAGTACTCAGTGAATGCATTTATAGTGGCATTATTAATGAAGGGTAGTACTACTGTAGCATCATTTGCATGGCAAGTATACAATTCTAAGCTTGTATTTTGGATGTTCTCCACTTTATGATTTTTAACTGTTGATGTCTGCCTGGCAGAAGATTTAGGATATAATTTATTAATGAATTAATTGGACAGTTATTGCTAAGGCTTGGCACATAAGAGAATTTAGAAGAAGATAAAGTCACAAAGTGTTAGGTCCTGGAGGATTGGAAAAAAACAGATGAAGCAAATGGTCACAGAAAGAGAGATTTATTGATTTGCCCAAGATTTCACACTTAATTATTGAGAAAACTAAAATGTGGCCAGAGAATGCCAGGAGGATCTTTCGCTTGAAAATCCTGTGACCTGAGTGTCATTCTCATTCCATCACATGTGTACCTGTGTAACCCAAAGCAAGCCATTTCATTTCTCCAGCTTAGTTGAAGTTTTTCTGCATTAGTATAATAAACCTACCTGCCTCACCTAAGCCATGTATCCTCGTGAGAACCTGGAAGAGGAGCAGTACAGTTGATGACCCTTGGAGCATCGGTCACACCCATGGCTTTTGTGATTTCAGTGTTGCCTTCCTTCACCAAGACCCCCATGGATCTCACCATCCGTGCTGGGGCCATGGCCCGCCTGGAATGTGCTGCTGTGGGGCATCCTGCACCACAGATAGCCTGGCAGAAGGATGGAGGCACAGACTTCCCAGCTGCCCGGGAGAGACGCATGCATGTGATGCCTGAGGACGATGTCTTCTTCATAGTGGACGTGAAGATTGAAGACATTGGGGTATACAGCTGCACGGCTCAGAACCATGCAGGGAGCGTGTCTGCAAATGCGACCCTGACTGTGCTAGGTGAGATAGACAGTTTCCTTTTTTTCTTTTTCCCTCCTGTTAGGCCTGTCTCTGGCTTTTATTTTATTTCTATTTTTAAAAAATTGTTTAACATACCTACTACTGTTCCCTTCCCTCCTCTCTTCTCCATCCTCCTCCCGCTTTCCCTACCCCATCTCTTCATCTGAGAGGGTAAGCACTCCCAGCGTGAGTCAATGCAGACTGGCATATCAAGGTGAGGTAGGACCAAGCCCCTTCCCCCTTCAGTATCAAGGCTGAGCAAGGTATTCCTCTCTAGAGAGTGGGCTCCAAGAAGTCAGTTTATATACCAGGAATAAATTTTGATCCCACTGCCAGAGGCTCCACAAACTGCCTATGCCATTCAACTGTCATTCACATTCAGAGGGCTTACTTCAGTCCCCTGTAGGTTTCCCAGCTGTCATTTCAGAGTCAGTGAGCTCCCAATTCCTCGAGTCATTTGTCTCTGTGGGTTTCCCCATCATGATCTTGACCCCTTTGCTCATATAGTCTCTTTCTTCTCTTCCGTTAGAACTGGTGCTTAGCTGTGGATCTCTGCATCTGCTTACATCAGTTGCTGGATGAAGATTCTAAAATGACAGAGTTGTCATCAATTTGATTATATGGAAGATGAGTTTAGGGACCCTCTCCACTATTGCTTAGAGTCTTAGCCAGGGTCCTTTTTTTGAGTTCTTGAGCATTTCCCTAGAACCAGGTTTCTCTCTAACCCCACAATGGCTCCTACTATCAAATAGGTAACTGTTTTATTGTTCTCCCTCTCTGTTGGGCCCCCCACTCAACCATCCTATTCTCTCATGTTCTCTCCCACCTCCCCTTGCCCCCTCTCTCTATGATCCCAATTTTCTCAGGGGATCGTTTTTACTTCTCCATCCCAGGGGGATTCATGGATGTCTTTCTTAAGTTTCTTTTTGTTACCTAGCTGCTCAGGGGTTGTAGACTGTAGCCTGGTTATTCTTTGCTTTACATCTAAAATAAACTTATGAGTGAGTACCTAACATGTTTATCTTTCTTGGTCTCTGTTACCTCAGCATAATGATATTTTTTAGATTAATCTATTTGCCTGCAAATTTCAGAATATAATTTATATATTTCTGCTGATTAGTACTGCATTGTATAAATGTACCACAATTTTTTAATCCATTCTTCAGTTGAGGGACATGTGGATTGTTTCGAGGTCCTGGCTATTATGAATAATGCTGCTATGAATATAGTTGAGTTCATGTCTTTGTGGTAAGAAGATGAATCCTTTGACTATATGCCCAAGAGTGGATAGTTAGGTAGATTGATTCACAGTTTTCTGAGAAATCACCATACTGATTTCCAAAGTGGCTGTACAAGTTTACATCCCCACCAGCATGTTCCCCTTACTTCACATCCCCTCCAGTATAGGTTGTCATCAGTGTTTTTTATCTTAGCCATTCTGACAAGTATACGATGATATGAGACTGCCAGTTCCTTAAGACTCTGAGTCCCTCTTGAATGCCCCAACTCACCCAGAGACCCTCCATGTTAGAAGCTGTTGAGAGACAAGGGTGGATGAAGACCCAGAGAGTTCTGTGTTCAAAAGAAAAAAGAAGCTCTGGGTAGCTTTGAAGCAGGGAACATTTTACACATTCAGGCCTGTGACCAGGGAGATAAATCTGCCCCCTTCACTATAAGTACAATCTCCAGTGTTGTCCAAGGATTATTCACAACCATTGGCCATCTCAGTGTTGTAAAGATTTTGTAAGAAAGGGTCTATAGATAGATGAGGAAGGACAGTCCTTTTTGCCCTGCCTGCCACATCTCTGTGGAAATCCCTGTTCTTACCACCTACCTAAACAGGTATTTGCCCTCTTTGGAACATGTTCATAATCATATGTCATTGGGAGAGTTATAATAACCTACCAAGATGCCAGATAATAAGGAAGATTCTTTTAATATTTTCATACAGACCTAGGTATCTGGCATAAGAAACTAAAAGTAGATAGATAGATGATAGATAGATAGATAGATAGATAGATAGATAGATAGATAAGCATGGGTCTGGAGAGGTGGCTCAGGAATTAAGAGTGTACTGCTTCAGATGACCCAAGTTTGGTTCCCAGTACACACATTGTCAGTTCACACCTTCCTTTAGCTCCAGCTCCAGGACCCCATCATGTCTGGCCTCCACAGAAATCTCTCTTGTGTGCACATTTCCCCACACAGACACCTGCATATCATATACATAACTAAGAGGAATAAAGAGAAATTTCTGAAGAGTGTTTGCCTTTGTTGGTGTATCAACACAGTCTTGTACATGAATTTTTTTCTGTTTTAAAAACTGTTTTATCTTCCTCCTACCAGTTTACTAACCTTGGCATAGATGAGAGAGACTGAGATAAAAACTCATAGGTTTTTCCCTTAACTCATGGGATGAGTGATGTGATCCTAGGTTGCTTTGTTTGGAGTCTCTTTAATACACTTGTCCAGTGAGCTGTGGGAGTATACAATTTAAATAAATTCACCTGCGACGTCTTTTGTGGAATCCAGTTTTCATTTAGGAAATCAAATCCTTGTACTTTCAGAAACACCATCATTTTTGCGGCCTCTGCTAGACAGAACTGTCACCAAGGGAGAAACAGCGGTTCTTCAGTGTATCGCTGGTGGGAGTCCACCCCCGAGACTGAACTGGACCAAAGATGACAGCCCATTGGTGGTGACTGAGAGGCACTTCTTTGCAGCGGGCAATCAGCTGCTGATTATCGTGGACTCAGACGTCAGCGATGCTGGAAAGTACACATGTGAAATGTCCAACACCCTCGGCACCGAAAGAGGCAACATGCGCCTCAGTGTGATTCCTACTCCTACCTGTGACTCCCCTCACATGACCGCCCCATCCTTGGATGATGACGGATGGGCCACCGTGGGCGTCGTGATCATAGCCGTGGTTTGCTGTGTGGTAGGCACATCCCTCGTGTGGGTGGTCATCATCTACCACACAAGGCGGAGAAATGAGGACTGCAGTATTACCAACACAGGTGTGTAAACACAAGCTTGGCCCAGGATGCAGTAGTCATGTGTATCTGTGGTTTTGTAGACATTCCCTTCTAGGCTGAGTCTCACAGCCAGAGCCTGTCTCAAAAGGGTGACTCATTTGCTGTAAGCTGCAGGGATATGTATGGGTAGCTAAAAATTACACACTAGCCTGAAATAATGCTGATGCACAAAGATTAATTTTTTTGTATTAAATCTCATCAGGATATCCTGATGGCTAAGAGATAGAATCTAAAGCACAAAGTGAAATAGCCCTTCTCCAGGATGGACATGGGGAAGCAGGAGCCACCAGCAGTTGGCTCACCCTCTGATAGTAATTCTTTATGTTCTGTGTACACATGCATACACAGCAGATTTTGTTATAAGGATTGATGCAAACTGTACTACTGATGAAATGGAGAGTGTGATTCAAGGACTGGCTTCATGTTTTGGAGTCATTACCTTCTGAACATGTGGTTTTCAAATTTGGGCAGGGGTATATTTTGTGGGTCATAAAGTAAAAAAGTAACTCATGGCCCAGAGCTGAAAAGCAATCATGTGCCATTCCTGATTTTTCCAGAATAGACCTTCCCTTATTGTTGTAACAGAAACCAGAATAGTCTATATTATATCCTGCCAGTGCCGGAAGCTGCGGGGCTAGGCTGTTGATGGAATGCTGTTCTTTGATTACAGATGAGACCAATTTGCCGGCCGATATCCCCAGTTATTTGTCATCTCAGGGAACATTAGCTGACAGACAGGATGGGTACATCTCTTCAGAAAGCGGAAGTCACCACCAGTTTGTTCCTTCTTCTGGAGGTGGATTTTTCTTGCCCCAACATGATGGTGCTGGTGAGTATCTGAGATGTCTGTGGATGTTTTGAAGTCACAGGGGGAAGTCCTAAATTTAATAGTAATTTTCAGAAGGAATTGGTAACAGGGATGAGGGCCTGGCTCATGATTACTAGCAAAACTAAAGTTTTCTCTCCACCCCCCCCTATTTTCTTTTTCCAGAATGGATATTAAAGTTTTATTAAAGCTTAGATACTGTGGAAAGACACATATGAGTGAATTCTCAGAGAAAGAAAATTGTCCCCTCTGAGTAAAAATAGGGTCCCTTTATAGCTGCTCAGAGAATAAATCTAGACAACAAAGTGAAAGACAAGTGTGAATAAAACTTTAAAACTCAGAACTGTAGAAAATGGAAAGACCTCCCATGCTCATGGATTAGAAGAATTAATAATGAGGAAAACTGCTCTACTATCAGATGTTCTCTACAGAGTCACAGTAGCCTCCACAGGATTCCAGTGTCAGGGGTCTAGAGAGAAGGCTCAACTGTTAAGAGCACTTACAGCTTCTGCAGAAGACTTAGGTTTGGTTTCCAGTGACTCACAACTCCCTGTAATTTCAGTGCCAGGGAGGTCTGCTCTTTTATGTGTGAGCTCATGTGCACGCATTTTTTATGGTAAAAGAAGATAGGCAAATTAGGTCAAATTTAATTTCTCTGAGAATGTCATATTTTCTTTACATCATAAATGTTCTTTGGTGCTGAATGTCCTGTGTTGGAATTTCTTGCATAGTGTCACAGGCCAGGCGGCTTAAAGACTACGAGGAAAAGGGGGTGCCACCCCGCTATAGGTGCTGATGTATCTGAGACTAAAGATGGAGGGAGCTTAATACAGGAGCATGTGGTAATATATTGTATTACATCATTTTACATATAGTATATATTGTATATTTAATAAAAATAGCCTGAAATATCAGAGATAGGACAGAGCCAAGCCATGGAGGTTGGAGAGTGGTGACCCACATCTTGAATCCCATCACTTGTGGGGCAGAGATTCTCTAGATCTCTGTGAGTTCAAGGTAGAACAGTGCCAGGTGGTGGTAGCGCCCATCCATAATCATAGCACTAAGAAAGTTAAACTAGGAATTGAAATAGCTGGGTGGGAAAAGAAAGATAAAGCAGAAGAAGGCAGAAATTCTTCCCTTCTGCCTCAGCTACCCAGTCAGTCTGAGGTCCTAGAGACAGGATCTATCCCTTTCACCTTGAGGAGTTGGCTGGATGAGAAGTGGCTATGGCTTGTTCTCTGTCTCTCTGCTATTCCAGCTTCCCCCCAATATCTTGTTCCAGGTTTTTATTGTAATACCAAATAGAATTCATGCAATAGTAGCATCTCAGCCCAGATTCATCTTCTGTATTCACAGGTAGTTTGCAGCCCTTCCCAGATAGGTGAGTTAAAGAAAAAAATGGAAAACCATATACACAGTGCTTGGCACAGGCCAAGGATTCTGCATGTGAAAAACTGCTGGGACTATTCTCAGCATTCTTTCTTGTACCATAGGCTTTATTGAGCGTTTATGTTTGCTCTATCTCAGACTGCATAATTGGAAAGGAAGCATACTTGTATTCAGCTTCAGGGTTTAGTCACTGGTGAGACGAATGCCTTACCCCAAAGACAATAAAAGAAAAACAAGCTAATTATGAAGACATAGATGCCCAAGAGCAGAGACCCAGTCTCAATCGGGTATAGTGAGGCTAACTGAGAACGCATTAAGGAACAGGGATGAGGCATTGAAGTGGCTGGTTGGTCTTGAAGGTGGCACTCTCCCAGGGGAGCTGCCGGGGCCCTGAACATTGCTGAGCCATAGTATGCTTCTCTCTTAGACCACAGGGCCTCCATGGCAACTCTAAGGAGACCCTATCTGTCATTCTCCAGCTCCCATTCTTGCTTCTAACTGTTGTATCTATCATTCCATGGTGTTTAATTGAACTACAAGAGAGATGCTTTGGTTTGGCTTGGCTTTTTTTGACTTAGCTTAAGAAGTTACTAGTCAAATGTCAGTCCCTGAGCCTAGTCATCTGGGACATTTTATAGGAAAGCAGTTGGGCTGAGAATGCTTTCGAATCATGGCCATGCACATAGATCCATTTTCCTCAGAATCCAAATGAGTCTAGCAGTAAGGCTGGCACAGCTAGCTCAATGGCTTATCAGGACTTAGCTGCCCTGATTGTTGGATCCCAACTTGAAACATTTACAGTCTGGACCCAAGGATAGCTTTAAAGGACCATCTAGCACAAGCCTAGATGCATGGCCCTCAAGAAACTGAAAAAAAAAATTCTATGTATGTGTGTACTTTCTCTTTCTTATCACATTCTAGCCAAGTTTTCTTCTGTAAATATGGAAATGCAGAGCCAGACAGAATATTGAATGGTATTTAATACAACCAGTTCAGTGACAGAGATTTGTGTTTTAAAGGGACCTGCCATATTGACAGCAGCAGTGAAGCCGATGTGGAAGCTGCCCCTGATCCACTTCTCTGCCCGTTTGTGAGCTCAGCAGGCCCTGTGTACTTGAAAGGGAATGTCTATGGCCCAGATCCCTTTGAAGTTTATCTTCCAGGTATGGTTTTCTTGATTGAATACAGTTCTGTTTCCTGAAAAGACTTCCCAGCATGCTAACAGTATCTCCTTCTGTTGTGGATTCCAACTTGAAAAGGTTGTAGTTCCGACCCCCGGATGGCCTTAATGGACCACTATGAGCCCAGCTACGTGAAGAAGGATTGCTTCCCATGTGCTCATCCCTCAGAGGAGCCCTGTGAACGGAGTCTCAATAGCATCCCATGGCCACACTCAAGAAAGCTCATGTACTCTCAGAATGAGGGCCCCACGGTTCAGACTCTGTGTTTAAACAAGTCCTCTTTGGATTTTAGTACAAGTCAGGAACCAGGATCTGTTACTTCCAGTAACACTTTCATGGGTAAGTTTATCAAACTAGTAATTACCTTACTTCTCAAACTCAAACTCCATCTTGCTCTGGACAATGGTTTCATTCCTAATGTTACTGAGATACCCTCTGAATTGCAGATGTTTCTAACATGCATTCAGGGGTGAGAATTGTGTGTGGTTATGCATTTAATCTGTACCTAAGCCCCAGGAGCTTTCTGGGTTGTGCTGTGTGTGGCATGGAGGAGACAAGAGTTTGGGGAATGACTTAGGAGCTGAACTTGTCAGCCATGTGGAAAAAGTGGTTTTGAGTCTCGGCAGCCTGAGGGGTGGAGCTGTATTCTCTGCATGGCTGTGGTTTCGTACGTCTGGTGGCTTCTAACTGAACTCACAGTGGAAGCTCAGAAAGCAGCATCCTACCTAGCCTAGCTTCAGACAGTTGAGACGATCTTCAGCATAAGCTTGCGGTGCTCAAAGCACAAGCCAGTACAGTTAGACAGCAGCAAACATCACGAGCAGATTGTGATTTTTTTTTTTTTTGGTCTCATCTGTGGGAACAGTTGGAGGGAGGAACAGAGTGAATGCTCTTTTTACTGAGCCAAGCAATCAGAAAACAAGCCTCAACCTGCCGTGGAGTGTTTTTGTGTTCTTGGTTTATTTTTAAAAGGAAAATTCCAAAACATTTTACTTAAGTGTTTAAGAAATTTTACCCGTTTTTCCAGTATGATTATTTATATACCTTCCTGAAGGGGAAAAAAAATGAAAGTATGTTTTGTAGAACCTAGGGTAAGAGTTTTAGTTAATTGGCTGATATTTTGTTACAGTTGAAGAAAGGCAAGAAGAAAGTGTGTTGAAAGCCACTGGCTACATATTATACAATCTCCTTTCCTGGGGAATTATGGGCTCACAATATCCTCAAAAGAGCTCCAGGGGCATTTTTCAATAGACAAACTTCAGGAACTTCTGTGTGCAGTGACTAATGTTTCTAAGGTCATGAGAAAACGTTAAAATGGGTATATTTATTTGGTGGTATAAAACAAGGTGTCCTGTGCTTCATTCTGTAAATAATGTCTCCACAATGCATGCCTACACCTGCATAGGACTTTGGGAAAAACTTACTCTCATTAACAGAAACATGCTCACTCTTTTTGATGTTCATTTACATGTAAGCCAAAGGACCCATGTGCTCATAGGATTTTCTTTTCTTGGCAGGTACCTTTGGAAAACCTCTGAGGAGACCTCCCCTGGATGCATTTTCTAGCTTTGCAAAGCCACCAGACTGTCAGCAAAGGCCCTTTCATGTGAAAGCACTTTCCTCTGCAGAGTTGGACTCTGAGTCAGAGGAAAATGAGGAAGAAAGGACATATTTTCAGGAAGAAAATCACAAGTGTACGTATCAACAGATACTAGACACTTACAGGACTCCAGAGTGCCAGCCTTGTGACTTGGACACATAAACTAGATGGGACCAAAGGAAAGCTTTGACATACTACCTCATCTGGGCATCTATTTAAGAGATAGAATTGAATCCTATGTTTTTAAATGGACTTGTAAAATTTAAAAAGAAAAAAAATTCTTTATTTATACAGATGAATCAAAATTACAAAAAGTTATAAAAATTTTATACTGGGAATAACTTTCATATAAAAATCCATTTTTAAAAGTATTTTATAACTCTGTTTTATATGAAAAAATATCTTATGTAAATTAATGGCATAAAGCCATGACTATTTTATGTATTTTTATAAAGCCAGATTTCTTTTTATTGAGAATGAGTACTAAAGCCTTTTAAATAATTCTGTCTTACACCTTTTTTTTTTTTTTTGGATAGAGGCCACTTCATTCTATTTTGCACATCACATTCAATAAAACATGTCATTTGGTGCCAAGCCCCATTTATACAATAATAGATTTTACCGTTTTCCATGCATTTTAGACCTGTTTTATTTGTATTATCGTATCTCAAATGAATTAAGTTATATTTAGCATATTAAAGTACAGCCAAAAGGCCCATTCAGCCCACCCCATCCCGTGGATGGTTAACAGACTGACACCACGTGATTCACAGCTGAGCACATTCCACAAGAAGAAGTTGCAGCCATCAGAAGTATATTCCTACCCTCTCAAACAGAAGATATCTGTTGCTGCCATCTGGTCACAACTGTAGCTTAAATGACTCTATAACCCATGTTTCCTTAATGATTCTAATACCTTTGTTGTCCGGTACCTAAAATCTGTCCCAGGGGTTTCCCATCCACCGTGTCTTCTAGAGCTCTTTATTCCATGTCTCTGCAGTGTAAAGGGCCACAGTGAAAGTGAAATTTCACCTGTAATTGCTGTGGGATACCATCCCACTCTTTCCTGTGCTCACCTGGTCTTTGATAGATGTGGCTGGACTGTGCATCATGCTTCTAAAGTATTTTGAAGTATTGTATTTTAAAGGAAACCATTTTTCTAACTTTGTTATGCCCACTCTACTTCATTGAAATTTAAGGTATTGGATCTGTTACTTCCACATCTACAGTCTTTTAAGATGTTTCTTTTGAATAGTATGAAGGAAGAATCTTGTCTGTCAAGCTCATGCACCAATGGATGAATGGAAGATTTTCAACACTGTGCACCCTCGCTCCAGGCAAAAGAATAGATAAACTTACCACACTTGAAGACTCTGCTGATAAACTGGACATTTGTTCTTAGGAATATCGTGTGTGTGTGTGTGTGTGTGTGTGTGTGTGTGTGTGTGTGTGTTAAAGAAAACACTCTGGCTCAAGATAAATTGCCATGGCAGGAGTTAGTAAAGCATACTAAATTCGAAAATTGAAAATTTGCAGGTGTGGGTTTCAGCCATTTGGAATTTTTGTTTTTGTTTTTAACTAAAAGCAGTGCTTGGCAAAGCAGAATCATCTTTTGCAAGGACATGGTGGAAAGAAGGTTTCTTTGCTCATCCCTTCTCTATTGAGGGCCAGGGGCCCAATCCCAGCACTGGAGGCATTCCTCTTTTATTTAGACCATGGAATGCAAGTTGGGAGGTGCATCCCTCCACAGACAGACAGCACTAGCAGAAGTCATTCCCCATGCTTTGACTTTATCACACTGTCAGAATTTTGATATCTCACTATGAATTTGTCTGTATTGGTACCTGAAGCACTCCAAACATGGACTTCTTAATTCTTTTGAAATAGTTATTTTTTTTTCCAAATTTTGGTACAAAAGTTTAAATCAACACCTTAAACTGAAATACTGCATTCATGGGTTGGACAATGGCTCAGCAGTGAAGAATTCTTGCTAGTTTCTCAGAGGACCTGAGTTCAGTTCCCAACAACCACATGGCTGTTCACAAGTGTCTGTAACTAGTACCAGAGGGAGTGGATTCCCTCTTCTGATGCCACAAGCACCAGATGTACAAATGGTACACAGACATGCTTGTTGGTAAACTCTCACATAAAATAAAATCTTTCTTAACACAAGGAAAAACAGGGTTCCTTAGCATGATTTTATTGTGCTGGGTGATCAAACTTGTGGGTCAGATATAAATCTTACCTGTCTAAAAAAGGAGAACTTCATTCCTCTGCCATCAGAAAGAAAAGATTGTCCATCATGTTGCTACATCACATCGAATGAACAAATATGTAGGCATCAAATTCTGAAAGAGCACATGTTTAATCCCTTGGCCTGACCATTTTATTTTTGTAATGTTGAGGATCAAACCCAGGCCTCAGTCAAGCTTTATCACTAAGCTGTACCCCCAACCTAAGATTTGGTTTATTTCTAAGTAGGACTTCTTAAAATGTCAGCATAGTTTTGTTTTCTAGTAGAAGATCACACCTCATGCAAACATATCTTAGTAGATGGTCATAGAACTTCAATATCTTCTTTCGTCCCACTGTTAACAATAAAGATACTGATTATGTGTAATCTTGACCTGTTTAGGATCTTGGAATAGCCCTTAGTAGCATCAACAATTACATGTATGGTTTTTATACAGAAGAAAGCCATAAATTATTTCTCAGAGTAAGGTTGATAAGTACCTTTTGAATACTGATAGAGAATGGAAAGCAGCTTGGTCTCCATACCTTCTCAGTAATGTGAAGGAGAAATAATTTGAAAGCCAATATTAACAACAGATGTGCTGTCCTGCCGTTCTTCAGAAGCCTGAGAACTGAATGTCATTGCAGATTGAATCTGTCTTCCCTGGTCCTGGAATCCGAAATAATTAGATGTATGCAATAGGATAATTTAAATCATATTTTTAAAGACAATATTCTATTAAGACTGTAGTCAGAAGTTTCTCTGTCCTGCCCAGCAGTCCCTGCAGCTGCTTATGAAATAACTGACTTGGAGGCTTTAATATTATAATACATGCTTGGTCAGTAGCTCAGGAATATTACTAACTAACTAACTTCTATAGTTTAACCCATCTGTGTCTTTATGTTTAGCCAGATGGCTTAGTACCTTCTCTCAATGCAGCGTTTCATCTTGCTTCTGTCTGAGGACTGCTACTCTCCTTTCCTCTTCCCAGAATTCTCCTAGTCTGGTTGTCCTGCCTCTACTGGCCAATCTACATTTTATAAAACCAATATAAGTAAAAAGTCTTTACAGTGTACAAGTAACACAATCCCATGTAACACAATGAAGAACACAGTGTGCTGTCCCTCCAAAACAAAATCAATCTTCAAAGAGAGGATGAATTACTCCAGAAATATCTAGTGACCAGAACTTCTCTTTCTTGACAAGGCATTTATTACATCTGTGTAACACAAGAGTATGGTAAAGGGCTCTGAGAGATTGTAAATGTGACCTAAAAACAGTTGCTGCCATCTCTTAACAGAGTCACTAGAGGGTGAGTCCATGTTCATTTACAGATTATCCCAATGGCTGGCTGGAGTCACTTGTCTTCCTTTTTTTCTTTAAGAAATGTGTTTTTTGACCAGCAGTGGTGGTACACGCCTTTAATCCTAGCACTTAGGAGGAAGAGGCAAGTGGATCTCTGTGAATTTGAGGCCAGCCTAGTCTACAAAGTGAGTTTCAGGACAGACTCCAAAGCTACATGGAGAAACCCTGCCTCCAAAACAAAACAAACAAACAAAAAAGAAAGAACGAATAGAAATTTGATATTGGATAGAGTATCTTTCTTTTGGCAAAATAGTGGGGTTTTTTTAATAATTTATTTTGGCTGTTTTTTTTTGATAAGTGATCAAATCCATTATTACTGCAAAAATTTCAGGTTCATTTTCTTTTCTACTCACTTTATTTACTACTAAGGATCTGAATGCTTGACCTTAAATTCCATATCATATATTAGCTATCCATGAACAAAGAAAAGGTTTAGCCAATACTCATGCAGCTTTTTATTGAATTTACATTATTAAAGATCCTTAAGGATGAAAATAATTCACAATGTTTCCCAGTTAATTCTTAGATTTTCATCTACAATTATTTTCTCTTTTTCATGCATCTTTGTTGGGTTTTCATATCTTACTTTTATTTAGCTTAATGTCTTAGGTCCAGTTTGAAGACAATTCCTAATATTATTATGAGGTTTATCATCATGGTTTTCATGAAGTTGGCTTATTTACTTTTTATTGTTGTCCATGTTTTTACAGAGTAATTTTGCTTGTTGTATCTGTTTATTTTTTTTTTTATGCTTGTTTGGTTAGGTATGGGTTTTTTGGGTTTTTTTTAGATACTGAACTGAGATGAGCGTCTTCCCAGAGAGCTACATCCCTCAGTCCATCAGTATTGATTCTATTTTTCTATATATGGCCTGTGGAGTCTATCTCCAGATCACAGTTGAAATTTGGCAGCTCACTCATTTGCCTAACCTTATGTACATAGCTGTGTATTTTCCCCAGGTTAATCAGTAGACAGAAGGAGTATCTCCATTATGTAACTGGCATGATCACATGCTACTCTTTGATCCAGTAAAGTAAGTCTCTGGGGCTGGCACCTAAAACCTTTGTTTCTCATCCTGGAAGTGTTACATAAATTTTGAGCAGCATGGTGGCTAAAGCTGTATATTTGTTGTGTTTCCACATGCGCAGCTCAGGTTCTCCCTTGCTCAGTCCTGGGTCATCACTAATCCTGTTCATTTTGCATCTGAGTTTTCTCAAAGTCTTTCACTTCTCTCTCCTGTGATCAATCCCCTGGTGGCACCTGGAGTTCCGGTTCTTACCTATCTCTTATAGCAGTCAGTGACTTAGCAGGTCTCATTACTTCCGTTCCTCAGCCCATTATCTTCATTATTGCCAGAAATGTCTTTCCAAAGTAAATCTGAATGGATCAAGTGCCTGTTACAACGCTCAAGTAGTTAACTTTAAATTCTAGTCATAGAATAGCTAGGTGGTCCCAACACTACCATTTCACCCATGCCCTTGCACGTCCCCATAACCCTTCCAGCCTTTCAGCTCTATAGTTCCTACCAGCCTCAGCACACAGTATCTGTGCTCTGCCTTTCTGCCAATGCTTTTACCGGTGAAGTTGTTTCATCAGCCCTGTAATATTTATTCTCAAATATTTATTCTTAAACATTTCCTCAAATTCCTAAGTTGGACACAATTAATCCCCAAATTTTTCCTCATGGCTCATCTGGCTGGCCTCTCCAGGACTAAGCCTGTGATTTTTCTCTCCTCTTGCTCCTGAACCACAAGAAAGTTATTGTTTATGAAGCTGTCTGTGATGCATAACAAACACTAAATATAGTCAACCCATATACCAATAAGGTGGCTTCAACAAAAATAAGTCAATAAATTGATATGGGTTGGATATAGTATTGTTCTCAAGGGCCTATTGTTAGAAGCTTGGTCTTGAGTATGAAAAGATTGGGCCTAGTACATGGTAACTGAGTCACTGTGTCACTTATCCTTAGAAGAAATTTTGTCGTTCTTGTGGGACCTGTTAGTTCCCACAGAGATTTACTTAAAAGAGCCTGGCTCGTGGTCCCCATGTTCTGGTTTCCTGTCTTGCCTTGTGGTCCTGCCTGCACTTGTTCCTGTCACCTTGGTAATATTTGCCACTTCATCAGAACCAGCATTACTTCCTTCAAAGTCCAAATCATGCTTTTCTTCGTAAGTGCCCAGCCTCCGCATTTCATTACAGCAACGGAACCCAAAGGGACGCAGACCTCAGAGTCCTTTCTTTTTAAGCCTCTCAATCAGTGCTTAATCTGATACTTAATCTTCCTAATACTGAGACCCTCCTTTTAATACAGTTTCTCACGTTGTGGTGGCCCCCAAGCACAAAATGATTATCGTTGCTACTTCATAACTGTAATTTTGCTGCCGTTGTGAATTATAATGTAAATACCTGGTTATGCAACCCCTATGAAAGGGGGTTCAACCCCAAAGGTTCATGACCAGCAGGTTTCAAACCACCTATCTAAGTGCTATGACCCAGCATTTACCAGGAAATTTGATTCATGTAGAATGTACTAGAGGTAAACAGATATGTCCAAATGTGGGTTTTTTCCCCATAGAAAAAATAAGTGGCTCCACATAACTGAATAGTGTACATGTAGATGTCACTGAGTCTGAGAGCTGTTTCTTCTGCATTTAGGTCACTAATGTCCTCTTGTCTATAAAGATAGTTGCCACCGTCATATGCCACAATATGTTTCATTTAGAAAACTCACTTCTTCATTTTCCACTATTATATTTTTCTCGTTCAAACTTCTTAAAGTCATAGTTCCTTTTCAGCCTAAAAGCACACTGAAATCTAGTTGAAACTTCTTTACCCACATCACCAGTACTCCATCCTCAAACTGGTTATTGTTTATAATCCTTACTTTTCCATATGAGTATATCATTACACAGATCTTTGTTAATCTCTACTTCTTCTAGCTAGACTCATATTTTTCTGATTTTTCTTTTCCAGATTTTTAGGAGAGGGTCTTGATGGGAACCCAGGCTGGCCTCAACTTGTAACTCTCCTGCCTCAGTCTTCCAGGTTCTAGGATAGATATTTGTTGGTCGTCTGTCATAGCATTGGTTTTGCTTCTGTGCACTGGGATTCATGTTTCCAGGCTTTTCTTTTTCTCTTTTTTGTCATTTTATCCCTTTTTAGTGGTTTTACAATCATCTTGTGAAGCTACTGCACCTTGTGTTTAAAATCAGCTTCCAGGAGCTGGAGAGGTGGCTCCATAGTTAAGAATACTTATTACTCTTCCAGAAGACCCAGATTCAAGTCCCAGCACCCAGATAACAGTTAACAACTCTCTATAACTCCAGTTCTAAGGTATCTGATACTCCCTTCTTCTAATCTCTGAGGGTACTTGGTACATCCATATAGGCAAGATTTTCTTACACATAAAAATAATTTAGAGTTTGTTTGGAGGTTCTAGCAGGGGACCCCAGCTACTCCCACAGTCTTGACTGAAGACTGGTCCTCTTCTGTTTGGAGAAGGTTGTCTTCTTCAGTCAAGCACACAGTTTTCAGAGGGATGCACGTGGAATGGTGAAAGAGAAAGGGGACTTTGCCTAGCCAGCCAGATTAGCTGAATCAACCCTCCTGATGATCAATGGAGAGACAGATGTAGCAGGCATTTTACCCTCACATCAAGGACAGCCCACTCTACAGAGCAAGTTCCAAGACAACCAAGGCTATTCAGAAAAATTTTGTCTCAGAAAAAAATAAAATGAAATGAGATCAGCTCTTACATGAGCAACTTAGAGTCTGAGTACACATCGTTTAGTCATAGACCTGGCTGCCAGCTTGATTCGAGTCCTGTCTACCTTGTTCTCCCACTGAATATGTACAGTTGGCACATACCTTAGACCTGGCCAGTGGTCACTTCCTTTTCCCAATCTTTCCATGGCCACAGAGCTTTTCCTGAGTGCTCAGTTTCAGGCAGTGGCAGTGAATCAACCTAGTTTCACTCTGCAATGTTTAGGGAAAATCTTGGCCCTCTCAACCTCTGGGACAGTTTTACTACTTTAAGTTTTATAGAAAAGAAACTTTAGCTTCTATTACTGTTGTTCTCTCCTCTCCCTTGCGCGTGCATGTGTGTGTGTGTGTGTGTGTGTGTGTGTGTGTGTGTGTGTGTGTGTGTGTGAGAGAGAGAGAGAGAGAGAGAGAGAGAGAGAGAGAGAGAGAGAGAGAGAGAGAGACAGCTGGGAAAGTTATTTCCTTTCTTCCATCCTGTTGGGCTCTGAGTTCAAACTCAAGTCATTAGACTCAGCAGTGCATGCCTTTACCTACTGAGCCATCTCACCAGCCATGGTCCATCTCATTTTTTCTGTGTGATTGTGTCTCACAGAATCCACATCCACATATATGCATACACACATACATACATTTGTATTTTCTGGTTCCAAGTTAAAGTGAGGTGTTATAGTGTTGTGATCTCCTACTTGGAAGCAAGGAGGAAATACAAGCTGGAGAAAAGACCAAAGCTGTGGTCTCTTTCACAATTAGATGGGTAATAATACAAATGTGCTATGAAACCATGGTACAGAAGGTGGTAAGTTTGAAGAAGGAAAACAATACATTTTATTTTGTATGATATGTAGGATTTATTAGAATACTAAGTGACTTTCCAGTAGGCCATTAGAAAAAGAATATGAGGTCTTAAACTGCAAAATAGTCTTTATGAAGAGGTGGAAAATGCTATATAAGTGGTTCTCAGCCTGTGGATCTTGACCCTTGGAGGGGTCAAATGGGAGTCATTTTTTACAGGAGTCATATTGCAGATATCCTGCAATATCAGATATCTGATATTTATATTATGATTCACAATAGTAGCAAAATTATAGTTATGAAGTAGCAATAATATAATTTTATGGCTGGGAGGTCACCATAACATGAGAAGCTGTGTTAATGGGTCACAGAGTTAGGAAGGTTGAGATCCACTGTGCTAAATGAAAGTTGTATCTGAGGCTGGAGAAGTTAATGTGTCTATAGAGATGAGAATAGGTGAACCAAGGGGCAGAAGATACACAGATGAGGTGAAATGATCCCAGAAAGACTTCAGTGGGGTGGAAGAAAACATGATTTAAAAGTTTTAAGTTACCTAATCTTCATTTAATGTGCATTGAGCCCTTTTATGTGTATTGTGCCAGCTGCAGAAATTTAATGACCAAATAAATAAAACTTATGTCCATCATTCAGCATATTGTGAAGTAAATATAATAAGCCAAGTGAATGCTGTGCAGATTGTACAAAGTGACAAGGGTTAAAAATAATTAAAAAATAGCATGATAGTGGTTTTAATATCAGAAGTAGAAAATAAAATTTTACATATGGTGACTGGAGAAAATTTACTCATTTTTATCTATGTCCTAGGAAAGCTGTTCATGCCAGGGGACAGCATACAGCACTAAAGGCCAACTATAAGTACATGAGTATTGTAGGAGCATGGCATCTGGCAGTTGGTGGCCAAGGCAGAATGGAGTTGCAGAAACACATAAATCTGATGTCGGGGACTTGAGGGAAAGTAAGCTTATCTTTTCTCTATGAGACATGCATATTCCTGAAGGGTTTTTATCAAAGGGAAAACATGTATTAATAGGCATTTATTTAACACCAAGGAATGAGCTGGGCCTTGTACATATTAAGTATGTATTTAACCACATGTTATCTCTATGTGTATGTTGATAATAGACTAAAATGGACAATAATGGAAGTAAGGGTTGCTGAGGAGGATGAAATGAATCTCAAATGTCCAATTTCAGATGGGGGACAATGTAGAACCATGAGGTTTATTGTAGAGAACTAGAGACTTTCAGCTCAGCTTTGGATAGATTCAAGAACTCTAAGTGATATTCAAATGGAAATGTCATGTTGGCAGTCAAGTATATGAATCCAAGATGAATTCATGAGCCCAGGAGTCATCAACATAGAAATAGTATTGAAAGACTTTGAATCAACTTATTCACTAAGGGAGTACACAGAGAATGAAATGAGAAGATGCTACTTCTTGGTTGTACCACAGGTTGGGGACTAAGCCCTTACCACATAGACCTTGAGGAACATTTAAGATTTAAAATAGCCCTGGCACATTAATAAAATTTTAAGCACAGTTGATAGTGGTCATCTACTCTCTTAGTTTACTTCTGAAATCCTTTCTCCACTTCTTTAAAAACTCCTAAACTCCAAAAGTTGTTTCCAAATACCACTATTTTTCAAAAAGAAGTTACACTATTGCCAAGTCTATATGGATGATAATGCCAGCACACAGTGACCCATAATAGCCAGGTACATAGTAACCATCAATTGAAGCACAGTGGCTACATTGTGACTAACTGAATGCCATTATTCCTGGTGGTGGTGGCCTTCTAGACAGAGGCTTATAAAAATCCATGTATTTCCTTTCTTCCTACAGTTTTCTCATACCCACTCTAGCCTCATACAGTCTATCATCAATCAGACCAAGCACCACCCACAGAAGCAGCAAGACAGTTGTTTGGAAATCATCGAACATGTATGTGTCAATAGAAGTATGAGATGCCAACAAGTACAGCCACACTGCCAACACGCTCTGGACACTCTACTGCTAGTTTGGGAAAGCCTACATATAAAATTGTACTACAGCTCCAAACTGCAGTGAATGAAAGTCTTGTATATCCCGCACCTTTGCTGAATTCCCTAGCTTTCTTAACTTGGACCTCACCTCAGACCAGGTGTTCCTGAATAAGTAATATATATTTATACTTCTAATCCAACAGGAGTGGAGTCTACATATAAAAACAAGCTATTAAAGCCAAAGACCACAAAAAAAGAAAAAGAAAGAAAAAATAAGAAAGCTGTCAAAATAGAAAGGTTGAAGGGGTTTCTTGATTTTATTACTCAGTGCCTCTACCCCAGGGAAAATGAAGCCCACCTTTGAGAACCAGGTGTTCTTTAGAATTTAGCAATAATGGCAGAGAGAGGGTGAATGTACTTTTAAGAAAATAATAGAAGTTTATGCTGGCTTTGTGAGCATGTATATAATTTTAAACATGTTACATAGAAATAAAACAGAAAAGATAAAGAAAGAAGAAAAAGGAAGGAACCCAATGTCTATAAAAATATTCCCAAAGAAACTGAAGAGGTCAGACCTGGGCCCAGGCTCCCTCCTCTCCCCGACATTGATCTACAGATGCTAATATAAATCAATTAGAGGCTGACTCAGTTGGCTGCCTGACAAATGTTCCATAATATTGCAGCTCATGAGAACATATTTCTGAGGTATGGGATATAATGCTTTCAGCTTTCAGTGTAGCTGTAAATTCCATGCCGTGTCAGCACAGGTGGATGGGCTGGTTTGAAAATAAAATGTTTCCCCAGTCCCTAAAGCATTCCCTGGATGGTTGACCAAAATAAGTTGTGATTTTATTCAACCACTTAAACTCTGAAGGAGTAAAAACCAGACCTTCATCAAATGCAGACAAAAAAAAAAAAAAAAAAAATAGTGGCCGAGGATTGCAGCGAAAGCAATTAGAGGACTCATTATTTGGAAAATTGTAAAAGAAAAGACCATGGCTAGACATGCGCTCAGTTCCTTGGGTGTAATTAAAGAGCCATGTCCATCCCCCCTCCCCCTCCCCCGCAGCGTGTGCACCTCTGAGAGCCATGTACTTGGTGACTTACATTTTCCGCTATTAATGGCTGAGGATGGAAGAGCTCAGGATCCGAGTTCTTCTCCCAGACCCCTCTTCTTCTTAGAGAAAACGAATAGAATCAAGCCAATTTTCTCTGTGTGAAGAGTGGAAAGCGACTTGTAGCTTTCCTACCTTTTCTTAATCCCTCTACAGGTAGGCACCATAACACTGCACACGCTCTCTGTTGCTGTTTGCATAACTCTTGAGAGCGCAGCAGTCTATGCCATTTAAGAACCTTTCTCAAAGGTGCATGGAGAACACAGGGCAAGGCAGAGCTGTGCCGCTATGTTAGATGAAAATCTGAAATTTGAGTATGTCCCATGTGACCTTTTAAAAAAATAAAGTACTGTCACTTCATCTAATTTGCTCTTATTTATTTTCTTTTAGTTTTATATGTCAGTATATCAGCATATTGGTGCATTTGTGAGAAGGATAAAATCCCTTCAGAATATAGTATATATATTGAACCTGGATCCTCTGTAGGAGTAACAAGTGATCTTAACCTCTGAACCAGGCCCTTAAAAAAAGTAACTAAGTCCGATTTGGACTGTCCATATATGTATGATAGCCTGATGCCTCAACTTTTATTAGAAGTATTGAGTTGTCTATATATTTTTGATAATTTGAAATGTGAAGGAATTCACTGTTATTTTAGTTCACCTAAAATTCGTCAGTGTTTATGCCAAACAGTTTTCAATGTGCTGAAAACAAATCACATCCTTTAGTATACATAACAGCCCTATGAAGTAGAAGAGGTGAGGTAATTTTTAATCTAAATAGGTTTTTGTGATCTAAAATGTTAAACTAGAAATTTTTTTCTAGATTTAAAAAATTAGTTTGTAGTTGAACCTGCTTGGTTTTTAATGTTTTATTTTATGAGCATAGATGTTAGATGTTTCCTCTGCATATATGTATGTGCACTATGTATGTGCCTGGTGTCTTTGGAGGCCAGAAAAGGGCATTGGATCCCCTGGAACTGTAGTTACAAATGTTTATGAGCCACCTTGTAGTCACTAGATCTAGAACAAAGGACAACACTCCTAAGCACAGAACCATCTCTGTTCGGGGTTTCAACATACTGCATTTTATGTATTGTGAAACCTAATTGCTTAAGCCTTATGATCTTTATGATGTCATTGCACCCCCCCCATTTTTGGCCTGTGCATGCTATGTATAGTATTTTGAATGTAACTGGACCCCATAATTTATAGTGAGTGCCACTATTAGGAGGAGTGGTTTTATTGGAGTGGGTGTGGCCTTGTTAGAGGAAGTGTGTCATTGTTGGGGTGGGCTTTAAGGTTTCCTATGTTCAGGATCCTGCCCAGTGTGTCAGCCCTTTTCTTGCTGTCTACAAGATGGAGGACTCTCAGCTCCTTCTCTAGCACCATGTCTGCCTGCACACGGCCATGCTCACTGCCATGATGATAATGAACTGAACCTTTGAAACTGTAAGCCAGTCATTCAGATTAAATGTTTTTCCTTTTTAAGAGTTGCTGTGGTCATGATGTGTCTTCACAGCAATGGAAATCCTAACTAAGACATGTATGCATGTGTGTATGTGTGTTTGTGGGCACATGTTTATGGATGTAAACATAGAAGTGTGCGTGTATGTCTGTGTATATGTCTATGTGTGTGCATGTCCAAGGCTAATCTTGAATATCTTTGAGAATTCTGAGTGCTTATGAAAAAACAAGAGTCTTATAACCTCAGTTTCTTCAAAACACAGGATTGTCTCAGTTTCTTCAAAACAGAATTCTTCTCCAAATGTGGTTTTGTGTTCCTTGCAGGTGTAGCAGATAGGAGTGAGTTTACTTCAGACTGTTCATTACACCTGGTGCTTTTCCAGGCACAGTGAAACAAAGCAAAAACCAAAAAGGCAGAATGTTTGTGTGCCGACAAGCCTGTCCTTCATTTTGTCACTCGCTTATCTTTCCTTTTCTTCCAGGTATTGCCTGCTGTACCCAGGGTCTGCTCAACAAAATGTTAATGTCTGTGAACTTCACTATCAGCAATTTAGAAAGTGGGTGATTAGTGTCTATAAGCAACAAGGGAGACACTATTGCTATTCATGTGAATGTGACAGGAGTTAGGAAGATGTCTACACACAGCAATGGTAAACCTGAACTCTTTAGCTCTTTTCATAGCAAACAGAGGCCACATTGGAGGAAGGAATGATGTCTATTGTACTAGACATGATCGCTGATGTTTTTCTCTTGCACCAATTCATGTGTGTCAGTAACATCAGCTATAAATAAGACCATGTCTAGCACAAAGTGGTACTTGCTTGCCCTTTGCAGCATAGGACAGTTGATATCTGCAGCATTTGATTGTCAGCCTTTTTGGGCTAATTACATAGATGGCAGTAGCTGTATTTTAATTCATGCTCATTTAAATAGCAAGTCACTTATTTAAATAGGCAATATAGAGGAAATGTTGGAAAGCCCATTTGTGCGAAGGCACATCTTTTTAGATTACTAAGAAAACTGAATTATGAAGGAATACTTCTTTTAAACATTCCTTCTGACCTCTTTGTATAAAATTTAATTCTGTAATTTTAAGGGGAAAAGAATGAGCTTTGAGATTTATGTTTTATGTGACCTATATTAAAAAAAAAAAACAGTTTCTCCTAAAAGGTCACTGTCAATAGCCAAGGCATTGGCTTTTATGTGACAATTTGTTTTCTGTTGAACCTGCAGAATGGCCCTGTGAATAGAGCTTGTCATCCAGCCTCAACTCCAGCACCTCTAGTGACAAGAATGTTATCTATCTTGAAGCAGGGTACAGGTACTCAACACATCACTTATGTGTGGATGCTTTTTGAAGTGTGTTTGGTACTAATTACTATCAGGTGTGATATGTAGAGTGACGCAGTGTAGACCACACTCATCTAGAATGCTCAGGGAATTGCTAACGCTTTAGAACATGACTTCTAAAATCTCACTAAAGTTTTCAGTATCACACAGTGCACATTACAAGCTTCTGAGACTTAGGATTTATGAGGTACAGATTCATCTTTAGAGTTGCTAACAACCTCCCACACACAAATCATTTAAGTTTCTATAAATAGATCATTGTAAGCACTTCCATTTTTATTTTTCATAAATTAGAATATAACACAATGTATTTTAATCTTACTCAGATGTGAACTCTGAGAGATACAATATGACAGGCCTGGCAAGACATGTCTACTTGTTTAATGGTGGCACAAATGTCCCGGGAATAACCAATCACTTTCTGATCACATTGAAGTCTTTCTCTACAGCATGAAAATCACCCTTGGCATTGATATCTGAGCCAAGAACTTCTAGCTAGACAGCTCATAGAATCTACTATTTTGCTAAGAGAACGTAGTGTGAAATGACTCCCAAGTCTTGTTATACCCATAGATTAGGACATCTCTCAACTCTCATTGGTGAGGCTTCCTTTTGTAGTAGATGACAGCTAATACAGAGACAACTGGTCAAGGTGCAGGGAATACATACAAGAGGGCAGAATTCTCGTCCTAAAATGGAATGTCTATACTGCAGCTCCCTTCCTAGGACTCAAGGATTATTGTGAAAAAGGTGGTAGAAAGGGCTTAAAAAGCCAGAGGCAGTAGATGACTTCAGGGAGACTGTTTTCCAGACAGAGCAGGATGGCTGTACATGTACTATGAACTCACAGTTGTGATGACACTCACAAAACCTGTGGAAGCTCAAGCAAGAAAAAAAAAATCCAAGAATAGAGAAGGAAGGTGGGTATGACATCTCATCCCCAGCGGGGGAGCTGTTGGCAATTGATAGCTCCTAGAAGCTATCAGTTTTCAAGGGTATGGACCTTTATAGGTTGACCACACTCTAGTGAAACCAAGACTGTATTGGTTTAACCAAGACTGTATTGGCGCATAAATTAAATTTGATGATTTTATTAAAAGATAAAGAAAGAGGACACAGAGTTGTCTGTGTAGGGAAGAAGGTGGATTTGGGAGGAATTGTAGGAAGAGGGTAAATACAATGAAAATACATTATGTGAAAATTTCAAAGAACTAATAAACCATAAAGTGTATGATTTTTTACAAGCTAAAAAATGCTATTTGCTAAGGTCCAAATGTATCTTATCTAGGAACACCAGTCTTGAAAATTAATCTAATAACAAGATGAAGTGAGCAAATGGAGAATGTGAAGCAGAGGATTTAGACATACCAGGAAAGTCTGCAGAGTGACAGAGGGCATACAAGATTCTTTGTTAACCAGGTAAAAATGGAGATGGTGATGTAAAGAGACAAATATACTCTTAGCCAGAAAACAGGCTGAGCATAAACATAAAAAAGGATGTTTTCAAAGGGAAGCTTGGAAAGGTGGGAGAAAAACATGTTGTAGGGGTCTGAAACCTTCCTAATGCTGCAACCCTTTATTATTAGTGTGTGTGTGTTTGTGTGTGTGTGGTGTGCATGCATATGTGTGTGTGCATATGCTTACATATGTGTGTACATACAAAGAAGTACACACAAGCGCCATGGCCTGTATGTGGAGGCCAGAGGTTGACTTTCCTTTTACCCTAGGTTTAGGGATTGAATTTAGGTTGTCTGGCTTATGTAGTAAGTCCTTTTATTGTCTGAACCATCTCACTAGCCCTGGTACAACTTTTAGACTCATGTTTTATATTCTCTCAACTATTAATCTTAAAGTTGTAGAATATAAGTAGGTTATATATATGTATATATCTACATACATATGTACTATTGCATGTATTCAAAATTATTTCTTTCTTTCTTTCTTTTTTTTTTTTTCGGCTGTACCGGAAAGATTATTGAAAGAGTACTGTGTTTTGAATATCAATTACTTAAACTTAGTATGATGACTTACATCTATATTCTTATCACCTGGAAGACTAAAAATAGATTGCCACAAGTCCAAGCCATCCTGAGCTACAGAGTGAGGACTGTCTCAAAAAGTCACAGTAATAAATAAACCAACCAACAAAATATCAATATTTTGGTTTCCTATAATTGGCTTTTTTTACATTGACTTTTTTTTCTTGAAACCTTGATGGATCATGTTTTAGATTGTTAAGACTTTTCTACATAGTCAACATGTTACCCACTAGTCACTGTATTTCTCTTCCCAGAAGATACTTGAGGTAGTTTGAAAAAGACCATCCTCCTTCTCCCATAGTCTTATAGAAGCTCCTTCTCCAGCATCATGTCTACCCGTGTGCCACTCACTAGGCTCTTCATCATGTTGATAATAGACTAAGCCTTTGAAATTGTAGTGAGCCCCAATTAAACGCTTTCTTTTATGAGTCTTTATGATCATAGCGACACAGAAATAAAACAAAGACTAAGAACAACACTTTGGATTTTTCTCTCCTTGCCCATTACACTGGTGTGACCCTTGAGTGCATCTTTGAATCAATAGATCAATGTTGTAGTGTATGTCAGTTCTTTGTTAGAATAGATTTGTTATAAAAGTGAGTTTGACCCATTGCACTGTCTCACCCTCAGTTCCTTTTCTGCTGTCTTCCATAGAAGCCCTGGATAGATAGTGCCTACTTGAGTCTGCACCTCTTAGCCTTCCAGGACCTTGAGAAATGAATGTGTGTTTTCTGTATATTACCTGGTCCCAGGTATTTTGCTACAGCAAAACAAGACAGAATGGGTACTGTTTTCTCTAATTTTTTTAGGTGGCTATAACCTTAAGTATACGTGTGGATAAGTATTTAGCTAGCTACTCCAAGAGGGAAGCTCTGTAGATTTCCAGGACACTTTATTGTGCTCTTCTCTCTCTTTATTTTGCCCTGTGAATGCTGCTTCTCTTTGGACTGTGGAAATCATAATCTGTGTTCCACTCATGGCCTGCCTCGGTTTCTCCTCGGTTGAACTGATTCCTGGGATCTTCAAGCAGTAGGCTAAAGCAGTGACAAGGCTCACAGTGTCATTTTTTCTCCCTCAATATTCACTTTTCTTTCTTTCTTTTCTGAGAATTAATGCCTTGAAAAACATTTATTTCAAATATTTCCCTAGTTTTTCAATTATTCTAGTTGAAAGAATAAATCTGGTCCCTGTTACCTCAACTTGTCTAGAAATTAAAGTGAACTGGATATTTCATTGTACTTAATTTTAATTAATTTAAATTTTAAGTAGTCACATGTGGTATTATTGAATGGGACAGATGTTGATTATAGAGGTATTTATGTTGTGAAATTTTATTGAACTCCAGACTTTAGATTTACACATTTTTGTGAACATACAGCACTCCAAGAAAAGATGTTTTAAAAACTAAAGCATTTTCCTCATCAAGAACATTTTTTAAAATTTGACAAAATTGAATTATTTAGCAATAATATTTTATCAAGGAAGAAACAACAAAATAATGTCAATATTTCTTTTCCAGAGTAAATAAAATGACCACCATTTGCTTTTAAACTGGATATGCTACATTTGGACCTCAAAATCAAGAATTTTGCCATCTTTAAATACCTTGCCCAAGGAATTAAATTGAGTAATGAAAGTTTTACCTGAAGACATGTGCAGACTCAAACTCAGGATTAATCCTAGTTCTTGGAGGGTAGAGGTGGGAAGATTAGAAACTATGTATATGTCACTTGGGCTACATAGTTAGAGGCCAACCTGAACTGTGTGAGACTCTACACACACACACACACACACTCACATATCCCCTCTTTTTCACACACACACGCTCACACACATTCATACACTCACACACAAACACACATGCCACACACACTCACAACCCTCTCTCACACACACACATACACATTCACAAACTCACACATACATACATTACACACATTCATACACACACTCACATAACCCCCCTTTATCTCACACACACAAACCTGAAAGATACAGAAGTCAACCTTGTGACATGTGGTGAAGGAACTTACAAGAAATTATAGAAGAGGTAGAAAAGAATATTTATAAAGGCACAGGAAAAATGCATGCAAAAGTTAGCTTCAATCGATTTGGGGATTTTGAGAGAATGTCACTGTGACTAAAGAATTGAGAGAAAAATGGAAGTGGAAGTCCAGACTGAACAAATACCCAAATCAAATGATTCAGATTTTGTTGCTCTCATGGGCCATTTTGGTCATGGTCATAAAATCAATGAGAAAAACCAGACAGTCCTGGTTTGTGACACAATCAGGTTTGTATTATGTAGCAGTCACTTTAGATGTCCCACAAAGGGTAAACAAGGCAGACATATATAAAAACTGTGAGTAGGGGAGATGGGTCAGTGGGTAAATTTCTACTGCCTGAAAACCAGAGCTCTTGTATCCCCAGAATCCAGTAAAAACTGAGTGTGTATGAGAGTCCATTGGCAATCTCAGCACTTGAAAGGTTAACAAAGGGAACCCCAGAGTCAACTGACTACACAGACTATCCAGAAGCCACAGCTGTGGGTTCAGGGACAAGCCCTGAGTCAATCAATGAAAAGCAGAGCAATGTAAAAGATACCTGCTCTTAATCTCAGGCTTCTAGACACATGAACATGCTCCCACACATAAGGACCCTCTATGTACACATATACAACACATATATGCTACAAAAAATTTTAAAAGCATGTGAGAGTTGATATAAGAAAGGTAGTTTAGACAACCATGTAATTGTCTAAATTACTGTCTAAATAATTAAAATTATTAGAAAGTTAAACAACCAAAGAAATGGATCTTAGGATTTTAAAGCTCAAAGATGCATGGGGACAGGTTAGTCTTTTTATTTTCTGAAATTATCTCCCCCACCACCACCACTTATCATTTCAGTAATGCATTCTAGAATTATTGCTAGGATCAAGCTTAGACTCAATTGGAGAATTTATTTCTTGAGTTTAATAAAATTTAATCAACATACTCTGGGTAAGAAGATCCTATCTCTTCTTCTTTTAAAAATTTTGTGTATGTGTTTGTTTGTGTGTGTTTATGTGTGTATGTGGTATGGTATGTGTGTGTACATATGTGTGATGTCTCTCTTTAAGCTGTGGATATGTGTTGCTACTAATAAAGCTGTTTTGACCTATGGTAAGACAGCTTATGGCCAGGTGGGAAATCCAAACAGAAATACAGAAGAAGGATGGAGTCTAGGAGACTCGATCCAGCCACCCAAGAAACAAAGTGTGACTATACCAGTGAGCCACCAGCTATGTGGCGATACACAGATGAACAGAAAAGGGTTAATTTAAGATATAAGAGCTTTTTTTTTGCACAGCTCCCCACCATGACCTCGAACTGAGTGAACCAACTACAGGGGTCTCTGAAGGGCAGATTCAGACCCTGCCCAGAGGTGAGGAGGGGTCACCAGGCCTCAGTGCCTATATCCCAGCGTGGGAGGGAGAGATGAGCTTCCATTGCTTCTGGTTCCGCTACCGGGACCAAGTGCTCTCTGCAGAGTCCCAGCGCACTCTGGAGCAGGGGCAGGTAAACTCTGCCCATCACCACACCCACAGCTCCTGCTGAGGGAATTTGCACGGCTCCCCACCCTGACCTTGAACTGAGCGAACCAACAACTGCAGGGGTCTCTGAAAGACAGAATCAGACCCTGACCAGAGAGGTGACAGGAGGCACACAAACCTGAGTGCCACAACTGACCAGGACCCATCTAATCGTGAACCACTGAAGCCATGGGCAAACGTCAGTGCAAAAAATTACATAATAATACAAAGAACAACATGGTAACTCCAGAAGAGAGTGGCAATCTTACAAATACAAGTCCTGAACTGAGCAATGAAGAGGAAACAGAAGGAAACAACACCAAAAATTCCTTTGTGATGTTCATTGAAGCTCTAAAAGAAGACATGAAAAAAAGCCTTAAAGAAATAGAAGAAAATACAAACAAAAAATTGGAAGAGATGAACAAATCTATGAAAGAAACATGCCAGGAACTAAAAGCTGAAATAAAAGCTGAAATAGAAGCAATAAAAAAGGCACAAAATGAAGCAAAGATGGAAATAGAAAACCTGAAGAAAAAAGCTGGAACCAGAGATACAAGCATAACAAACAGAGTTCAAGAGATGGAAGATAGAATCTCTGAAGTGGAAGACTCAGTAGCTCAAATAGATATATCAGTCAAAGAAAATAGTAAAACTAAAAAAGCCATAACTCAAAATGTTCAGGAAATCTGGGACACCATGAAAA
>PVIH01005768.1:0-26576 GCA_004025045.1 Sigmodon hispidus
TGGAAATGACAATAATATGTTTAATATGTATTATTGTATAAAATATTTTAAGTAGAGGTAGAAGTATGTATAAAATATGGAAATTATAGATTTAATTTTGTATTAATATATAAATTATTTTAAGTAGACATAAAATAATTTTACATTTGTAATATATATAAGTATTTATATTAATGTAAATTGTTTATGGCTTATATTTGGCTAATAATTGCTTGTAAGTAAATATAATAATTTATTTATATTTGTTTTACTTATTTTTAAAGGGATTTTTTTAGTTTATATTGTTTTATTTTTAACTTAAATATAATTTATAACTTTTTTAGTAAAATGATAATTATAATTTTTAGAGGACAAAATTTATTGGGAAAGGGGTGTAGTGTAGTTTTTTATAGGGTTACTAGCAACGGTATTTGTGAGGTCTTGTAAATCTAAGACAGTAGTTAGGTTTTAGTGGATTGATTATAAATATAATTATTTTTAGGGTATTCAGTAAGGCTATTTGGAATTTTTGTTAGAGATGTGACATGAAGGCTACTAGGCCAGGCCAAAAACTTCATACGTGAATAGCTGTCTTAGTCGAGACTAGTTGACATCTTGCATCTGCTTCTAAATCTGGCCTGTGATGACAGCACAGTTCATTCAACCTCTGATAAATTCATCATGCCTTCATATGCTTATAGCAATAGTTCAACCTTGAAGCTCATCTAGGGGTCAAGGCCCCTAGCAGTCCCAGAACCACAGCTTGTATACTCTGGCTCAGACACTTTAAAAAGCTTACTTTGAAATCTAAAGCTACTGTAGCACAGAGCAGGAATGTGTCACAGTTCATAAATGATTAACAAAAGCAGAGGGAATGTTACAGCCGACACCAGTGGTGGGTAATCATTTCCACTCTGTAAAAGTGAAACAGTGCTTAGCAGAATGCAGTGTGAGGGAAAGCCAGATTCTTTGGTCCACTTACCCATCATTAAAATCAACTGTGAGCAACCAAGTGGAATGATGAGATCAGTTGTGTGAACATCCAAAAGGTTCACACACACACACACACACACACACACACACACACATCTTAAGCAAAAAATTGGATGCTAAAGACCTAGAAAATCAACTATCACTGGCAAAGGACAGCCTTTTGACAAACTTGAGATATGCAGTGTGAGTGTTGGCCTCCAGACCAAAGCCCTAGTCCAAGAAGATCATTTATCACAATGATGATATTAATATAAAACTCTCGGGGAAGCTAAGCCTTTCCTTTCCTGGAAGCAGAGAGATAAACCTCTATTCCTCCCTCATTTGTAAATCCCAAAGTCATTCTCTAACTAATCTCTTGAAACCTTTTCACAGAAAGGACTGACTGATCCATGTGATTCAAACTCAAGAGAGTCCCAAAGCTAAACATGGTGACTAATCCAGTTGCTGTATCTCACCCCTTTAAGCAGACCTCCTAAGGACTCTTGCCAATAACAAGTTCAAGGAAAGCATAATCAGGAGGTCTTGGCTTTTCGTCCTCCCTCCAACTTGTGGGAAGGCATAAACAAGCAAAGCCTGCCAATATGTGGAACCACAGGCTTCAGCAAGCATGATGACTTGGGAAATTGTGTTTTCACTGGCCTGGGTTCTCACCATGCTTCCGAGGTTGGAGAATGCCATTTGGATAGAAATGGGGGAGAATTATACAGCTGATAAGACCAAAGAGAAGGAAATTTCAGCAGAAAATCACAAAGAAGGAACCAGAAGTAACTTAGCTAAATTGGGCGACATGAGTATGCGATTAAGCACTGGCATGTTTAGAAAGTCCAGGTCCCCGTTAATAAAGCTGGGGTTGCACTTCACCATCTGCACTTACCAGCTCACCCAGCCTTCTCCCAGCATAAGAGGAGGAAGAGCAATTCCTTAGCAAAAAACAAACAAACAAACATTAAAATTTGCCTCAACTAAGACTATTTCAAATTCCAAGCAAAGTCCAATTCAAATGCATTTTAGGATTGTTTTTTCTAAATCAAGCCATTTAAAACAAATAATATATTCAAAAACACAGATATTCTAATTTCCCTTGCCTTGCCATGTATATGAAATGAGCTCTTGCTCTTCTACACTCAAATTATTTCGAAAATATTAATAATAAATAGAATATTAAATTTAGAAATCTGAATCTGATTTTGTAAGTTTTATTGATTATTTTAGTTCTGTGGTCATTTTGAAACAGGATCTCACTGTGTGACTCAGGCTAGCCTCCATCTTCTCCTGCCTCAGCCTCAGTGCTGGGATTGCCACCTTGCCTAACTTCCCAGTAGGACACACCCGACCATGCCTGGCTTCCCAGTAGAACCATGCCCCACCATGCCTGGCTTCCCAGTAGGACACGCCCCACTGTGTGCCTGGCTTTACAATTACTCTTCCTTGCCATCTAGCTCTGAAGGCCTCACCTTCTAAGAAACGCTGCAACTCCATTGCTGCATTGAAGGCAACCTCCCAGGAGATTGTGTCCTCTGTCAGCCAGGAATGGAAGGATGAGAAGCGGGATTTGTTAACGGAAGGACAGAGTTTCAGCAGCCTGGATGAAGAAGGTACACATTCATGCCTTTCTAAAACAGAAAAGCTCTAGTAAAGTCTATGAGTACTGTAAAGTCACAGCAGAAAAATTAGGGAATGCATGCACCAAGCGATAGCCTATTAATAAAATTTTATAGGCTACATAGAATACAATAAATTTGTATAAATATGAAATGCCAAATAAGCTATGCATGACATGATTATCATAAAAATAGTAAATATTAAGATATTTAAAGAAAGCATCTCTAATCTACCAACTTTGTGATAACAAATGCCAACATTTGGTATTTGCTTTCCTAAATTTTATTCTGTGTGTGCAATGTAGACATGTACATGTATATGTCTACACCTATGTACACACATATGTAAGTGATATAATAAACCTTTTCCATTTATTCAGAGCTGCTTTAGTGAATTTAAATAAATGTTAGAATTTTCTTATTTAGTACAAATGTAGATAGATGTATTTCTTGGATAAAAAGAGAGAGATTGATATGGACTTTTTGTACCTTTTTAAAGAACTCTGTGTTCTGGCTGTTTGGTGCTACTCTGTAGACCCTGTGTCTCTTTCTTACTCTAATACTGCCAAGGATTGCTAATCCAATGATGAACAGAAATGGTGACTCTAGGTACCCTTGCCTTGTCCTGATTTTAAAGACAATATTTCATACCAACAGCCAGACCAAGGGACTTCTTTTCTTGTTCCTAATTTGCCAAAAAGTTTTTGACAAACAAGAGTACCAAATTTTAGTAACTATTTTTCTCTGTCTACTGAGTTGGTATTTTGAATTTTCTATTTTAATCCAATAAGGGAAAGTGATATCTTATATTTCTGCCAATTATTTCTTGGTCTTTTGGTTAATAACAATTCTTTAGAGAATCTCTAGAGTGTCTTCTACTTCCTATAAAAGATTTAAGACTTCTTGTAGATGCTTTGTTTCCCTCAGAGTCTTCTGATAGATTGCTGTTTCTATTCCTTCTGTGTCAGCATTTGTCTCCTTTACTAAATTGAATTTCTTTACTATATTCTCATGTCTAGAGTTTTTTTTCAAAGAGAGGTAATGATTCTCCTAGGGTGGATAATATTGTCAACTTGGCAGGATCTGGAATGACCCAGGAGACAAACCTCCAAGCATACCTGTAACAAATTATCTAGATTAATTCAACTTCTGGGCATGCCTGTGAGAGAATGTCTTGATTAGGTTTATTGAGGTAGAAAAGACCCACCCTAAAATTGGGTGGCACCATTCCCTGGGCTTTCAGCCTGGAATACACAACAGGGGGAAAGCCAGCTGAGCAGAAACATTCATCTCTGTCTGCTGTCTGACTGTGGATGACTAGGACCAGCCACCTCAGGCTTCTGCTGCCATGATTTGCTCACCATGGTGGACTGTATCTTGGAACCATGAACCAAAATATCGACCTTCCTTTCTTGGGTTGTCTCTATAGGATAAGTAAGCATTGCCCTTGCTCCTGTCAATTGACTACAGCAGGTTCTGTTAGTCGGTCACCCCTTTCCTTTAAGCTGCCTTCCATTGGCCTCACCCCCAGCAAGCTGCCTGATTTTGAGAACACACAGAAATTTATAGATGCCCACAGTTTGAGAAACAGGACCAAATTTGTTTCCTTAAATAACACCTGTTTTAACAGACACACTTTTGTTTTATGTTTTAAGTTGAAATCTTGTTAGGTTTCTAGGCTGGCCTTGAACTCCTGATCATCCTGTCTCAGGCTCTGAATTAAAAGTATTCTCCATTGGACCCAAAATTTCTATAAGCAGAGGCAATAGTACAGCTATGTATGATGTACACCTGTAGTGAGTTTGGGGATTTTTTTTTACACAAACTGGACCATTGCTTACAGATTTGGGCACCGTTTTATATATTGTTGAAGCTTTAGAACTGAAATTCAGCATTTCCTGACCCCAGTTCCCTTTTCCTCCATGCTTCTCCTCTACCTCAGCAAATATGCTCCAAATCCAAAATTCAGGGGTAGAATTACGGTGTTGGTGGGCGCTTGCCTAGCATGTGGAAGGCCCTAGATTCAACCCAAATCAGGAAAGGAAGGAAGAAAGGGGGGGAGGAAGGAAGGAAGGAAGAAAGAAAAGAGGGAGAAAGAAAATCCTCAAACTCATCTGGCGATGGCTTTATGGCCATTTTCCATTCACACAGTGGAAATATAGCATCTGGAATTTTTTGTGTGTATCAAACCATGTCACGAACACCTCAAAGCTGCACTGTATTCAGTAACATGTTTTCTGCTCAGTTTGGGAGAAGGTTAAAAAAAAAAAACTCATATAAATTAGGTATGTTGGCACGTGCCTTTAATTCCAACATTCAGAAGGCAGAAGCAGGTAGATCTCTGTGAGTTTGAGAGCAGCCTGGTCTACATAGCAAGTTTCAAGATAGCCAAAGCTATATAGTAAGATCCTTTCTCAAGAAAGGGGAAAAAAATCCATATGGTCCCTGGATGCTGCTGAGCCTGAAGGGTTCATTCTTCCTGACAGTGGAGAGCCCTGATGTAAATACTTCCTTGAATTTTTAAATTTTTAAGAAGAAATGAGAGCTTTTTCACTTTTATAAAGTTAGCCTTGCTATTAAAATGGGATGTTAAGAAGAGCCCTGAGTCATGTCCAGAAGTCTGTGTAGGCGCAAATAGGATTGGGATGCTGCAGACTGCTGTTCTGTTAGAGGGTTTGAGTGCCTTAAAGTTTGCCTCTCATGGAGGGCAAAGCCCAGCCTCTCTGTTCATCTGCCAGTCATCCTTTTAATCTGTGCCACATTATCTCCTTAACCTCCTGGCAGTTTTCATGCCATCATTTTCAAAGATTAAATCACTTTATTAGGTTTTTAAAAGAGCATCCCTAATATCATTTCCATAAGCCATTTTGTAAAGTAATGTCATTTCCTTTCTGTTTAACCTGTTTGCAAGCAGATATTTTTACATTTCTCTTGTAGTTCAAAAGAGCAGTACAGTTAATTCATAATTCCATTTGCAGCCTGATACATAAAATGAATGCTTTGGACTCATTTCAGTTTTGCAGATCTAAAGTAGCATGTATTACTGACATTCATGGGTGCATGCATTTGCTTTCCCTCCCCCAGCCCTGGGATCCAGACACAGGCCCGACCTGGTACCCAGCACTCCATCATTATTTGAAGCTGCTTCCTTAGCGACCACAATCTCATCATCTTCCTTATATGTCAATGAACACTGTCCACATGACAGGACTACGCTTTATTCAAACAGGTAACATTCAGTTAGATCACCTTGCCAATCAGGATGCTGCTTTTCTGTCAACCTCGGGTCAAAAGCGGTACCTTTGAGACTGGATTGTGTTTCCTGTGCCTGTCCCTGCCTCATATGTAGGAGAAAGGGCATGCTTTAGTTTTACTGTTGCAAAAATACATTTCAAGGAAAACCTATCTGTTTCCCTTTGAAATTAATTATTATGTTTTGTAGAAATAAGTATAAGCAGTTATATGTTTGGCTCCATGCAAAAAGACAAACGTTTGTCCATTTTATTTTAGTGGGTGTCTGTGTGTGCATGCGCACATGTGGCCATTCACATGTGTGGATGTGGATATGCATGTAGTAGTCTGCATGTGGAGATCAAAGGACAACCTCCTGGGTTGCTTGTCACCTTCCACCTTTTTTGTGGCAGGGTTTCTGCTTTCCTGATGCATGTGCAAGGCTAGCTGGCCCATGAACTGCCAAGAGTCTTCTGTCTGCCTCCGAGACTGGGAGTAGAGATGCTCATGCTATGTGTCAGCTTTTATGTGGGCCTGGGGTGTTGCACAAATCCTAATTGATTTTATAATAACCCGGAGCCAGATATTGGGGCTAATGCTAAAAGATCAGAGAGACAGAGGAACAAGCCAGTATCACCTCTCACCTTGTCAACTCCTCAGCCAAATGGGGAAGATCCTGTCTCCACAAATCCTCAGACTGAATCACATCATCACACCCATCAGTAATTTCTTACATATTTTTATTTACTGGTAGTGCTAGGGATTGAACCCAGGGCCTTAGGAGTACTTGCTAAGGCCTCTGCCACTGTGCTACATCCTAACCCATGAATAGATTCTTTAACTTTAGATTACTCATAGCTACAAAGGAGTTTCACACACTGTTTTGTACATGAGACCTTAATGACTATGGTAAAAAGTGATAAATGGCCCTCAGAATGGCCACATCTGTCAGTGCCGAGTTCAGCATGGTCTTTGACAAGCTGAAGTTTGGTGGGTGTATTTGCTTATCAGTAGTATTTTCCTGCTCTGTCTTTCTCTCTTGGCTACATAGAAAAGTAGGGGCAAGCACTAGCTCTGGAGAAGCAGATGAAGGACATGGTTTGGGCTGTTTCACCTGCAGAACTGCCAGGAAGGCTCCTCTGCAAATGATTTAGGTCTCTTGCACTACACAAGGGGCATTTGATTTGAACAGCTTTCTTGGATTGAAGAAATTTAAAATAACATATACTAGCTTAATGTGGATATGGACCGTGAATGTTTCAGAGTGCATGGGTTGTGTCCCGTGAATGTAAGCAGAAGGTCAGAGGCAAGAGGGAATGTCTGAGGGAGGTCTCTGCAACGTTAGGAACAACTCTCAGGACACTGTGGTGTTTTTTAAATAGTTTGCTACTGTGATGGCTACCAGGAGCATATAATTCAGTGTGTTCTTGAACTGCTTACTGACATTTCCAGCACTAAGGGAACAGTCTTTGGGGCTGGAGTTTTGTAGTTAGTTTGGTGATGCCATCCTCACTTTTGTTATTTGATGTCCAAAGTGTTCTTAAGTGCCCTGTCTCTTGGTAAATGGTATTCAACTCCTGGGCATTTGCATGGTTTCTTCAGGCTCTGGCCTCCTGCCAAAGCCAGCCTTTGTGACCTTCTGCAGGCTAGCTGCCTTTCCGTGCTCTTTCTGAGGTTGGATTGCTTTAAGCAGCTTTCTCTACTGTCATGTTGTGTCTGCTATCTTATCCTTGGCTGTCAGTCAGTGTTCAGTCACAAGAACAGTTAAGTATCCCGTCCAAAGCAGAAGGAAGCTGCTTGCTTACCAAGTGTGTGGGAAGGCTGGCAGAGAGGCCTTGGTCAGGCTTGGTTGCTCCATTGAGCCCACCCTTCTGCAGCACTCAAGTCTGGGTGGTACTCCCAATGACAACAGAGAAAGCATTTCAGAGATCAAAGAATGTCCTTAAAACAAGCCAAGAAGGAAGCTCAAGCACTTGGCTCTTATTGGTATTTCTCAGCTAGTGAGGAAAGCTCCAGGATCCTTCAGACACCACCCTCTATTTTATTTCCTTGCTGTCTGTCACCGGCCTGCTCCCTCTCCCAGATGTTTCTACTGTTAGCCTTGATGTGTACTAAAAGCTGAAAGATCCACCATCTTAGGGAAATTATAAGGATCTAAGATTCAGAAATGCTAAAAATCCTGAAGAGAAATAATGGCCCAAGAGCCACTGGGAATGAACATTCCTAGATGCTTGCCCTGGTTATTCAGCATGGAAACCTCCCTCACCAGCAAACTGTAAAGACATGTTCATACCCTGTTTCCATCATTTTGTTTACTGCTGTACATGATATTTCTTGAAGTAATAGGTTGATGTGGTCCTAAGTTTCATCTGGCCCACTTAAGTTTTTTTTTATTGTTATGAATAAAGTTATATTTTTTATCCATGTATCCCCTTGTTCAAACACCCTCACACCTCCCGCCCCTCCCAGTCACTGTCTCTTCTCTACATCACTTTATCTCCTCCCACTAAGTTTTAAAACTAGACACAGATAGCCTGAGAAGAAAAATGCATTGAAAAAGAGAAAAAAAGAAAGTACATCAAATATTGACATTGCAATTCGCCTCTGAGATTTTTCTGATACACTGTGAATCATATTCCTGTTCCAAGTGGCCTGCTTTCTCATTTTAACATTATGTTATCCTTATCTATGCTCATATAAGCTATAAATACTTCAGATAATGGCTGTCATTCTCTGTGTCTATAGATCCCTTAACTTCAGAACATTGAAAAGCACCCAGATACATCCATACCTAAATTATATATTACAATAGGAAATTGCTATCTCTGGAATTTTTTTATTTTTAAAGGATCATTCTTTGTGACTTCTAAAGTTCCACTGTTTCTTAGAATTCATGCTGGGTTTTTTTTTTTTCATTCTGGTTTGTTAAGTATACTCTCAATATGGACTAGGAATCAGAGAAAAAAAGTTGTCATGTCTTAAAAGTATATATTTGTATATATTTAACTGCTGGTTGAGTACATAGTCTCTCTCTGTCTCTCTCTCTCTCTGTCTCTGTGTGTGTGTGTGTGTGTGTGTGTGTGTGTGTGTGTGTGTGTTCATGTGAATGGGTATGTACATGTGTGTATGGAAGCCAGAGACCAGTAGCTATCTGTTTTGCTGTGTGAGACAGGAATCAGCCTGTCTCTTCCTCCCCGTGCTTAGATTACAGACATGTGCTGCCCCCACCAGGCTTTTTACATGGTGCTGAAAATCTGAGCTCAGGTCCTCAAGCTTACCTACCAAGTCCTTTACCAACTGAGCCATCTCCCCAGCACAGGGAGTCCATATTTAAAGAACATGATCTCAGGTCAGAGTATGCAGATCACAAGAACGAACTGACATGCAGTCAGCAACTTGCTTCACAAACAAATCGTGGGTATGTAGGTTTTGAATTTTTCTTTCCTACTAAAAAATCTGTTCTTTAAAGGAGGTATAAATTGAGCTCTGAGAACTAGAGAGGCAAACAGCTTTTAATCTCAAAACTAAGAGTAATTCAACTTAATGTTGTGGAATAAGCTACACACATGCATATTCATTCTCTCCATGATTTCCTGCACAGTTGGGAGCAGAGCTGGGGCTCTGATTATGCAGAAAGATTGAAAGCACACTTCATCCCAATGCATCTGTGCCCTCGAATCATAGAGGCCGTAGACAGCATCACCTTAGTAGCCAGCCTCATATTTTGCTAGTGGTTATCTCTAACAGCTGCTCCATTTTAAAGACGTGGAGTCTTATGTGAAGAGCAGATACCAGGGCCATTTCTACATGGGAGGCCAGCTGGCAAAACCTTCATAACTACAAGTCCAGAATCTAGATCTCAGGCTGACCCAGAAGATGTGATATCAGTCCTGAGCCCTTCTTCTTGTCTGTGAACCTCAGAGCGGATGATCTGATTCCTGTAGCCACAGGAATAGCCTAAAAGATCAGGAAATGGCTGTGCAGATTTCTGGTGGCATGTGTTATGTTTTGATTTATGATCATATGTGCCTGTAGTTAGCAGAAGGGGCCCCGTACAGCCTGGCAGCGTGGTGAGACACGCAGGGCCATGGGAAAGAGACGCACAGAGCTACAGGAAGGAGGCGCAGGCTAGGCTCCTGTGGAGGGACTTTATTATAATGAGGAGGGGGAAAGAAAGGGGGTGATGGGGAAAGGAGAGGAGTGTAGACTCTCTGGCAAGGTGGAAGAGAAGAGAACAAGAGAAGAGGTCAAAGGTGGGAAGTCTTCTTAAATGGAGCTTGACTTCAGGATGCTGGGCGGGCCAGGTTAACTGCTGTTGGCCAGGGCTTCAGGAAGTGGATGAGAATCTTAACAGCTTGTCTAAGTCTGCAGACTAGAGTCCATTTGGAGTGCAGCTCTCCAGGGTCTAAATCTCCCGTTCGTTCCCTGCGCATCCATCCTTGCATCAAGACTTAAAAAGACTTCTGGTCTTCTTGTGTGCTGTAGGCAACACTGGTTGACTGCCTTTTTTCCTAATATCACTTCTTCTCTAGCTCAGTATATGTCCTACCTTCTTTTGCTACATAATAACTGAAAAAAAATGTAATAGACAAAGTGACAGGCTTACATCATTGCCCTACCCTTGCTACTTGTGTGCTAGAGGTCATTGGCTTCTTTTCTCCTTAAAAACATGGTTGCTCTAGCCATTTTTCTATCATGGTACCAGCTATATTTCAACTCACCCATAAATATGTAATAAAACACTCTTAAAAGTATGTCATCTTAATTCAAATTCACGGGAAAACCTGCCGTGGCACTTTTATTTCCACCTTTCCTGGGTGGGCTTAGAACTGCCACTCCAGCCACTGAGAAGTGACTCTTAGTAGGAAAGTCTCTGCTTGGTTTACAAAGACTTGTATCTGTGCTCGGTGGGACCAGAATTCAGGGGAGCCTTTTCTAGGTCAAATATGACTGAGAGAAGCTGCTAGAATGTGCTGGCATTCCAGATCTTTCCCTTACCCTCTTATGGACAAGCCTACTATGATGTTTCTGTGGTTGTTGCACATACCTGCTCTACTCGGACTCCAATCCAGGACTGTTTAGCCTCCACGGGTAACATTCTCTGGATGCTAAATTTTCAGTCTGGCGTCTCTAGACTCTTTGGGCTTTTCTGTTCCTTCCTCTGTAGCTTCAGCCGTGCAGACAGTCTGGCTAACTCCCCTGCCTCAGGTACTTTTCTTGCTGTTTCATAATAATAAATCATTACTTGGAAGTTCAGCCGGTCACTCTGGACATGTAACATGGAGCACGCTGATTTAATTTGGTGTGCCATGGTCTTCCCATCTATAAGAAGGTCTCCATTTGTTTGTTTGTTTGAGATTCCGCATTTTGAAAAGGTAAATTATTTGGAATAAGTGAACGAGTGAGTACCCTGGCCCAAAGGGTTAGCGTAAAGATTAAATGAAATAAAGATCAGAAAGCAATTATAATGTGTCCTCAAGCATGCCACCATCAAATCATTTGTTAACATAAATAACCCAGCATTTCAGGGCTTGAACATCTTCCAGCCACCTCCTAAATTCCACTTGCAGGAAGCAAGATGTAATTGTTTTTGGCAGAAAGCCTCGGATGGCTCCTTACTACTAAGAGGCCAGTCAAGAAAATAGAAAATCCACCTGGAATCCTAAAAAGGGTTGATTTACTGAGTGCGAGAAGGCTGGAAGAGCGGGGAGGGAGAAGTGGCCAAAATCCAGGGATCCCCATAGGAAGCAGCTCCCACAGTGGCCCTGCTAGCTGGGACCTACAGCCACCATACAAGCAGGGACAGTAGATGAGACCAGCTAATACCAGAGCCACTGCACAAATAAGGAAGGAGGGAAATGTGGGTGGAGGGAGCCAGGGGCTTCTGTTCTCACCTCTTGAGTGGTCCTCTACCTCATCTCCATTGGCAGGACCTGCCCAAGGAAACTGTCCCACACAGTTTGCTCCAGCACAGAGGCCCTAGGGTCACAGTGCAGACCAGATACAGACAGCAGAACAAAAGCCAGGATCCTGTGACAAGAAGATGAGAAAAGAGGAGAGAGAGAATTTCAAGGATCAAAGCTTTACAAAGGAGAGTGCACACAAGAATGGGAACCCACTTCAGCTCCTATAAACCGAATCACGGAGCCTATTTGTTAGCATGCCAGTGTAATGGTACTATGTAAAGCAGCTGCAATTTTTCTAATGATCTGTGCAGCTAGAGACTGCAGTATTTACCCAAGTGTCTGGCTTTCCCAGGTGCTGTGCTAGAGTGAATGCTGGTTATAAATACCCTCTTGGCTAATTCCAGGCACACGGACTAGACATAGAAGTTTTTAGCTTAAGAATTCATCAGGGAGGTCTGAGGAGGCCTGAGGAACCCAGGTGAGGCTGCAGACACACTGGAGAAGAAGACCTATCACTGGCTTCTGGCTTCTCAAACCATGTCCCCTCAACTGACTGTCTCTCGGCCTGGAAATAGCAAGGAAATACAATGTCCCTACTGTATTCTGAGGCAGTAGATCACCAAACAAAAGTTCAAATCCCAAGGATCCTGAAGCAAAACCTTCCCAAGAAAATGTCTTGTTAGGAAGAAGACTGCAGTGCCTGTGCCAGCGTACCAGGGTCTCTGAAGAGGCATCACTGCAGTTATATTCATGGAATGCAGAGCACATCAGACCCTCACAGAAACTTCAGAATGTGCTGTTAGGTTTGATTCTCTTCTACCTCTAAAAAAAGACTATAAGGGAGGACCATGGATTTTCTGTACCTGGTGGCTGCCTTTTTTTTTTTTCTTTTCTTTCTTTAATAAATTATAGAACTGCCACTGAAGTGATTGACTTTTCAAATGATCCTTCACAGATTTCTGGATGGACAGGAAATTGAAGTTAATTTTTCACATATATGACATTTTATGAATAATTTAGGGCTCAGAAGTAATTTGTGAATATTTCTCTTTTTTTAAAGGGATTTATGCATGGTATTATTTCTAGGTGCCTTTCATATATTAGTAAGATTCTTTTCATGGGCCCAATTTATAGATGAGCCATAGAAGCCATATTGCCAAAAAAGAGGATGTGTGCATGATGACTGCTGGCCAGACATTAGATATCCTGATGAGAGAGAGAGACAGAGACAAAAAGAGACAGAGAGGAGAGAGAGACAGAGAGAGAGAGGAGAAAGAGAAAGAGAGAGACAGAGAGAGAGAGAGAGAGAGAGAGAAAGCTTGGGGATGGAGAGATGGAGACTGGCCAGTGGTTAAGAGTTCCTATTGCTCTTACAGAAACTCTTATTCATTTTCCAGTACAATTTCAGCTCCAGGCGCTGACACCATTGGTGTCTCTGGGCACCTGCATTCACATGCACATACCCACTCACAGACATCCACATACAAGTAATTAAAAATAATACCTTCTTGCCAGATGAGATGACACACACCTTAAATCCCAACACTTAGGAGGCGAAGTTAAGTACTTCTCTTCGACTTCCAGACAAGCTTGGTCTACATGGGCAGATCCAGGACTATATAAAGCAAGCTTTGTGTTTGTTCTCAAATTTTAGTGCTAAAAATCTGCATTCTTACTGGGGCTGAGGCAGGCTGGTATCTGTGAGTTGAAGGATAGCCTGGTCTACACAGTAAATTCCAGGCCAACCATAGCTACATAATGAGACTCTGTCTCACAAAACAAAAACAAACAACAATCATATCTTTAATTTTTCTTGACTTCAAGGAGAATGTGTCATAGTGGACATGTCTCTGTTAGCTTTCCAATTGTCTAGCCTCCTTCCCTGGCCTTCTAGAGAAATGCTTCTCCTTGTGACTAGGTTCTGCATTCCAGGCACTTTCTTGTCCAAACAGAGTCCTCCAGGTCTCCTGACACAGAAGACTCAGGGGAGGGGAGGGCAGTGTGACTGAGGGCAATGATGTTGTAGCTGAGGCACCTTTGGGTTCCTTCAAGGATTTAATGTGTGATGTGCAATCTGAAATTCAAAATGTAGCAAAGTGCCAGTGTTTTCACATTATATTAAGAAAAGGGCCCTGATGCCTTTGATTTATTTGCAAAGATATTTAGCAAAAGTACCTTTGACTCTAGCTAGTACTAAATTTGGATCCCAGCTCAGGCCTTCAGACCTGAGGCCAAAATACTTTTCTGCTCCCCAACTGTTCTTGATCTCCCTGTATCTGAAGTTCATGGTTATAGCTAAGGAAAGAATTTTTTAATATCCTTGATCTTCTATGTCTCTATTGTTCTATGTGAGGGTCACATTGGGCCTTCTCAGCCCTTAGAAATCCCATCTCTCTGGGTGATAGTGGCACACACACCATCTTTGTGAGTTCAAGGCCAGCCTGGTCTACAGAGCAAGTTCCAGGATAGCCAAGGCTACACAGAGAAACCCTATCTCAAAAAAAAAAAAAAAAGAAAGGAAAGAAAAAAAAAAAACAAACAAAAGAACTCCTTCTCAGTCCTGGCCTTTTGAATCCATTTCTTTGGCTGGTTCACCTGACAGCCTGACAGCAGCTGGCTGAATCATTTGCTGAAGCTGAGTATATGAATGTTAGCTTCCTCCAGTTCCTGGTCATGTTGTCTTTCAGAGGCCAGCACTCAGCCACTATAATCTCTGTCGATCCAGCTGCCCTCACTCCCTTGGCATTTTTCTGTCATAATAGTCCCCACTGGCTTACCTATCATATTAGTGTCGTTCTTTTGTCCCTTGTAAATGCATGGTAATGGTCTAAGCCTGCACTTCATGGTGGCTGAACTTGCAGGCTTGTGTTAGCAGTCCAGCCACTTCCTTCCACCCAGGGGCCTTCCCATGCATGATGTTCCCAGAAGCCTTGGCCCAAATCTCTCACAAATATACTGTAGGCCAAATGCACCCGCCATCCCTGCCTGCCTGCCTTTGGCTTTTATTTATGGAAGTTACAGTGTCCAGAAACTTAGATAAATTCAGTGTTAGAATAGCAGGTAGTGACAGATTCTAAAATGCATTTATTAATTGTCTGCTTTCTGTAATAAGGAAAGATGAAATATATGATGATAGAAAGGAGCTTTTTCTATTTCATGTTGAAAGGTAGTGTTTGGAATATCACAAAAAAATTGAAAATAACCAGATTATTTATTCACTAACTGGTTTAGGTAAAATGAAAATGTTTACCCTGGTTGCTACTTGGGAATGATGATAACATTTCTCTTTTCTTTTGCTCATCAAACCTTAAGGATGTTTTTTGAGTCTTTAAGCACTTAATCTGCAAGAAGTTGGGCTTTTTTTTTCTTTTATTATACATGGCTGCATCTGGATTAGTGCCTATTACTTCAACTGTTGTTACTGGATATTGTTTGTCTTGCTGCTGAGTAGGCAGGAGAGTAGGCAGCATTCCAGGGTCTAGGAGAATCCTATTTGGAAAATGGGGTGTTAACATCTTTGCTATTGTTGTGCCAACCTGCAGCAGGGGGGGATAAAACCCACTCTGATTCCAGAGTTTTAAAAAATGGAAGGAACCTTTAACATCATGTCATCATCCATCCTTCTGTTTATCTTTTTGTATCAAACTTCTGCACAGACACATGAACATGCACACACACACACACACACACACACACAGAGAGAGAGAGAGAGAGAGAGAGAGAGAGAGAGAGATCAGTGGCCTTATAAAATTTGAAAGGTCTTTCAGGCTGGAGGGATGGTACAGTGGTTAAGAGCACTGACTGTTCTTCTGGAGGACCTAAGATTGACTCCCAGCATCCACATGACAGCTAACAACTGTCTGTAATTCCAAGATCTGACACCCTTACACAGTTATACATGCAGGCAAAACACCAATTCACATAAAATAAATAAATACTTTTAAAAAAATTAACCCATAATTATTATCTGTTTAGTCAATTGGCTTACTACATTTGTTCAGTCCAGCATTCTCATCTTGCTTCCTCTGTATCTGGCTGGCATCTGCTTTTCTGCCTTTCCTCTTCCCAGAATTCTCCTAGTCTGGGCAACCCGCCAATACTTCCTTCCTGGCTACTGGCCAATTAGTGTTTTATTAAACCAGCACCAGTGACAAATCTTTACAATGTCCAAGATCATTATCCCACAAGTTAAGATGGAATTTTTTTTCCTAATAATTTTCTAACCTGTCAGTTACATCTGAGGGTTCCACATCTGCAGAACCTAGAGCCTATGGTTGTTTTGAATTTTGTTTTGCTTTATTCTCTTCTCTTAAACCCTTTATTTTGCTTTGCTTTTTGTTTATCTTTGCACATGGAGGCAAGTACTTGTTCTACCACTGAGGCACATCCTCAGATCTGGTTTCTGAATTTCTAGTATGTTTGTCCTTAGCAAACCTCAAGCTCTCTGCATTGTTTTTATTGTTGTTCATGTCATTGTTCTGTAGAAGCCTCTGACATGTTCTAGTCTACTGGTAGCCTCTAGGATCATTATTTGGGGACCTTCTTTTTCCATCTTCCTGAATACTCTAGGCACCTCTTGTCTGTGCTGGTCCAATGCAGGTTTCTGCTGTCTCTGTATACCCCATACTTTCTGTCTATTGATGATAGCTCTGCTTTCCCACAAGTGTGTCAGGGTTTCTCAGGATGTTGCCTTTGTGCTGGCTTGTCACTTGGTGTCCTGGGCCATCAGAGGCCCATACACATGGTTTTGAGTGAGAGAAAGATGTCCCTGACTTTTTTCCCTGCAGTTTCTCCTATGTGTGTAGGAATCTTCTATATTTATACTTCAATTTTATCTTTTTATCTTCATATCTTTCTCTCTGTGTGTCAACTTTATCTTCCCATCCTCTCATTGAGTTTTTAATTTCCCTTCCCATGTTTTCTAAGAATTCTTTTTTTTTGTTCTGTGAGGTTCCATGTTGTAAGAACCAAGCCTTTGTGGCTGTGACATTTTTTTCTCTTTTCTCACATATTAGAATGAGTGCCAAGGAGCAGACTGTATATCACTGATAGCAGCATTCTGTATCTTTGCCACAACAAATAATATATCTTAAAAGCCTAAATATATTTGAGGTACTTAGGCTTCAGTGAATTAAGATAAGATCCCAAAATGACAAAGGTTATTTTATATAGACTGTGGTTTCAGGAAGACTTGTATTTGTCATTTTCCTGTCTATCCTTCTAACTAATAAGGCTTTTCTAGCACACACATCCCTTGAGATATTCATCCCAGGGCCTGAGAGGTAGAACAACCCCCATCTTGCTAAGCTCTCATTCACTGCATGAATTATCCTGTAATTGAAATGGTTTTTAAAATTCATGCCCTTGCTTCCATGACCAGAAATGGTTCATAATAAACACAGGATTCTGAGACAGGCTCTCAGCAGGAACTATGACAAGCAGGGAACAGGATATTTTGTTGAAAAACATACAGCCTCGATGTAACTTGAGTCAGGCACTTTTTGCCAATGCAGGAAAGTTGGCTGCCTGAGAGCTGGCTGCAGATTGAAGTCATTTTATGACTTGGGGATGCTGTGAGCTTTCTACTTCTGCAGCCTTTATTAAATAAAGTTTATAATGTCACTGTATCAGTATGAAAGCTAAATTTTCAACCCATCAGTTATGATTACCAGTAAGTAATGTTCTGTTTTCACATCCTACTTTAAGAAAATCCTAAAACACATATATTAGATGCCTAGTGTATATCACACATTCTGCCAAAAACTTTATGAATATTATTTTATGTAATGGATCTGTCAGCTTTGTAAGGTATGCATTCTAGAGGCAGTAAAGGAATGTGCTGGAAACATAGGGGAAAAAATCAATTCTTACCAAGCTCTTTGTACACCCAAACCTAACACCGTATTTTTTTTCTTTAAAAAATGTAATTTGTTACAGGAAATGAGCTAATACATACGGATAAAACTTTTATTCTCTTACATCTATAATTGCTCAATCACTATAAATATACTCTCAAAGGTATCACTTGGAACAAATACTTCCATTTTGCTCTCATCAGCCATCAAAAAGTGTCCCAAATGGTAACAAAGATGAACATGAATCCAGCAGCAAGAAGTGTAGCCAGTGTGCAGTGGAAGAGCTGGACTTGGGCCAGGCTGGCTGCAGAGGCTTTAGGAGACATTTGATGAATTGTCACTTGTACCATTTAGCAGAAGCCTGCCCATTACAAAGGCTTTCAGCAAAGCAACAAGAAAATACAGCTTAAACTGGATCTCCCCGTGGTGAGGCCTACTGGCCAGCCACAGGTGATGTAGTGGTCTCCTGGGTGGTGGTGAGAAGTCCACGGTAATTCACCAGTGGTGTCCGTCATTCTCTATATTCCCCAGAGGGCAGTACACACTGCATGTCTGTCCAGTAATTGTCATGACCCTTAATGACACAGTGGAAGACACTGGCTTAATTTACATTGGTCACTTATTTAACGATGTCTGGAGACAGGGGGACAGCCTGTGACATCCTCAAAGATTCAGGCTGTTCCCCTCGTTCTAGTCTACTATCCTTCACATTTTGAGTTTTTTGCTATTCTGTTGCTCTGTTCTCATAAGACGGCTGCCATAGCTCCAGACATTATGTCTTCACTCCATGGACTCTTGAAGGAAGAAAATGGAGCCAAGGGGCTGGAGAGATGGCTCAGTGGTTAAGGGCACTGAGTGCTCTTCCAGAGGACCAGGGTTCAATTCCCAGCACCACGTGGCAGCTCACAACTGTCTGTAACTCTAGCTTCAGGGCAAAAACAACACTGTACATAAAATATAAATAAATAAATCTTTTAAAAAAGAAAGGAAGAAAGAAAGAAAATGGAGCCAAGAAAAAAGAGTTTGTGAAGCTTAAAGAGAAAATGAGACCACCAGAGCCATGTTGGGAACAAAAGGCAAAGTTTTGTATTTTAGGCTTGATCTGCCTACAGAAGGGACAGCAGCCCGCCAGAGGAAGAGTTTGGGGTTTCCTAGGGTGGTTAATTTGAGCAGGAAAGTGACTGGAGAGCATTAGGGGAGGGAGGCCTGCTGGAAGCCAAATTAATATTGTAAGCAAACTCTTCTTCAGGGATTTCTGCTCCTTAAGGTATCAGGGTGCAGGGCTGGAGGGATGGCACAGAGGTTAAGAGCACTTCCTGCTCTTGCAGAGGACGTGGTTTATTTTCCAGAATTTACAAGGTGACTCACAACCATTTCCAAAGGACCCCACACTCTCTTCCACCTCTGTGGGCACTGAACACACACGGCACACAGACATATATGCAAATAAAACATTTATACATGTAAAAATAATAAAAATGAAAATTTTAAGATATCAGGATGCTGTGGTCAGGCTGCTGTGCCAAGATAAGGGTCAGTGGCTTCTGAGAAGTACAGACCATTCAGGTTCCATTTCCCAAGGGGACTGGTTCTCAGGAGGTTGTCCATCGTGGTACCTTAGGCGACTTGCCTTTAGGCCAGGCTAACGGGGTTTGGGACTTCTTGTTGCAAGGCATCTGCTTATTTATGGGCGTTGTCTAGTTGTGTCTTTAACAACTTGTCCAGATCCAAAAATGTATCACATGACCATGAGTAGCTGCAAGGGAGGCTTGAAAAAATGCCACCTGCCCTAAGACTGTCTTAGCAGAGGAAGAAAATTATTTTCTGCTGCTACTAGGTTCACAGTTGAGGTCCCTCTAACAAGACAGGTGAGTGAAGGAAAAGGCACAGATTGACTCAGAAGTTCTTGTAATAAAGAAACCTTAGATGAATCTCCAAAGGCACAGGCTCACCTGTGCATTTTTTAATACTATTTGTCAAGTATACAAGCATACACAGGTTCAACTGGACAAAAGCATAGATTCTCCTAGTGATAAGCCACAGGGATCTAGCTAGCGCCTGTTGCTTGGATTCTTCTCTGTGTTCTTGTGTCTCAGGGGTACCAGCATTCTTTTTCCTTCTCTGAAACCTTTCTGGAAAGAAACTGAGGAAGGACTTGATTCAGGGGTCTGGGCAAGAGGTCAGAGAATAAGTGGCTTCCTACTTTTATGACCTTGTGTTTTCTGCGATGCCACAGTGCCATGTTATGGAGCCATTCATCAGGGTCTTCCAGTGCTTAGGGACTATTAGCAAAGTGGAGGCTTTACTATTGGGTAGCATCAGTTCCAAACAGGAAGGTAAAACGACCCAGGATGTTGGGGGTAGTGGTTGCTGTTGTTGGTTGAAAGTATCTTACGATGTAGAGCAAGCTGGCTTTGAAATCACAGAGATCTGGCTGCCCTTTCCTCCCAAATGCTGGGATTGAAGGTGTGTGTCATGTCACCTGGATGTTCTTGTTTTGTTTTATTGAAGCTGGCCTTGTCCTTATGTTTAGACTTCTTCAGGTCCAGAGGTCCAGTACTGCCCATGGGACTCTGTCTCTCAGACTAGAGGCCTACTCTGGGAAGACATTTTGATACTGTGTACAATACATATCAGAGTATTTTGCAGATCTTGGAGACATTTCAAATTTATCAGAATTCATTTTAATTGGGAGTTATCCAAGCAGCATTTAGGATTGTTTTAACTTTGAATCATAAATTAGGCACTAGATTTTGCCCTTTTCCTCCTAATTGATAGTTTATTGGGATATTAATAGTGTGGGCAACTGTGGGGAGGAGGGGAGGAGGGGAGGAGGTGGAGTTGTTGGGGAGTGAGTGTTTGTGAGTGTGTGTGCTTCTGCACATGTGTGCATGTGAAGCCAGAGGGCCACCTCAGATACCATTCTTCCTCAGGTACTGCATCCACCTTGGTTTTTGAGACAGGGTCCCTCACTGGGACTTAAAGTTCACCAATTAGGCTAGGCTGGCCACCAGAAAGGACCGGCGGCCCTGCTGTCTCTGTAACCCCAGTGCTGGGATTGTAATGGTGCCCTGTGGGTTCTGAGAACCAGACTCAGTCCCCATGTTTGTGTGACAGATACTTTACCATCTAAACCCAGGACATAAATATTCTATTTCTTTCAGTAAGATGGGCTCTTGGCCTGTTTGTGAGATGTCTCAAGAACTGGCGCACACAGCCAATTGTACTGCATTTTGTAAGCATTAAACTGGAAGTTGCCATAACCCAAACATCTCACAGTGCAAGTTTTAAAAGATGAAGAGGCTTTTGATTCAAGTATCATTGACTTTGGAGATTTAAAGTGACCTTCCAAGATTTATTTTTTCTCAATTTGGAATCAATACCAAAACAAAGCATTCTTTTTATCTAGTTGCTATGACTACAGAAAATCTTCACGATGCTGAGGGGAGAAATTAAGCATGATCATTAGCTTGATGGATTGGTAATCCTTAGGAAGTTTAATTATAGTCATCTCAATATTGGCTTGGTGACAAAAAAAATGGAAAGAAAATGCGGTCACACGGGATCTTCCCTTGATATACTGGAAAGGATTGGGTTCTCTTCGTAGAAATAATTGTGAACCAATTTAACATAAAGCTGGCCAGGCACATGTCTGTAATCCCAGCACTTAGAGGGTAGAGGTAAAGGAATCAACTTTGAGGTCTGGTCTACATAACAAGTTCCAGGCCAGCCAGGGCTGTGGTAGAATGTTTTCTGTATGATGTAAATAAAGTAGCTGTTTTGGCCCATGCATGGCACCGTAGAAGTGGGTGGAGAATCAGAGGCAGCCAGGTAGGAGAAGGAGGGTGGAGTTAAGTCAGTCTCCATCCGACCCCCAAGAGGAACAGACATGTAGAGGTACCAGCCAGCCACGGGCTGAGCCACGTGGCGGGAAGATTAATAGAAATGGGTTAATCTAAGAAGAAAGAGCTAGCTAGTAATGGGCATAAGACATGGGCCAAACAGTTTAAAGGATATAAGTGTGTGATTCATTTCTTTGGGGGACAAAAGCCGCGGGCGCGAACCAGGTTCCAACCAACGCTGCTCGCGAGCCAGGTCACAAACCTCTCGGACCCAAAATGGCCTGAGAAAAACTTACTACAACACAGGGCTACCTAGGGAAACTGTGTCTCAAAAACCAGAAAGAAGGAACAGCAAGGTGTGGGGGGGTGTAGGAAGTAAACTTATTTGTGAATTCATTTTCTTTTTTAATATTTAAATGTTTTTGAGAATTTCATACATAAATACTGTTTACATTATTTCCACCCCTTCCCCCAAGTCCTCTAATGCCCCCACTCCCTCAAGTTTATGCCATCTTCTTTAATATTATTGTTACATTTGTATGTATGTATAGATACACACAATCTACTGATACTGCACTCGGTGAGTTCTGTAAATATGTACACGTTTAGGGCTGACCACTTGGGATTGGATCAGCTATCAGAAGTTTATCCCTGGAGAACTGATTCTCCCTCTCACAGCCATTGATTGCTTCATGTTCTCTGTCTAGGGGTGGGGTCTTTGAGATTTCCCTCATTCATGTTGACCTTGTGAAAGTCTTGTTCAGGCAGCTGTATTGTTAAGACTACATGGGTGCAGCTTCGCTGTCATGCATAGAAAACACTAACTAGAGGGTGTCCTGGTCCCCATTTCCCATAATGTTCCCTGAGCCTTAGGTATAAGGGTTGTATTATAAATATATCAACTGGAGTTCCTTAAGCATAAGGCTTATGATTTGCTATTTTGAGATTTAAAAAATTAACAAAAATAAAAGCTGAAGCTCCTAGCTGAGTGCTGAAGCATTCCCTTAGTTCTTCCATGATTAAAGTTCTTGATGCTCACTGCCCCATAAAGAACAGACAGATCGCATGGTTGTGTTAGGGAGCCTCACATGGCTCTTAAGGAAGTAAGGAAGTTACTGTTTCATCTGCACAGAATGTAGGGCCCTGAGTACTAACATGGTGTGAGGAGCACCAGCCAACCACTGTCCTGAGGTACTTGATCAGACTGCTGACTTGGTTCTGTTTGCGTTGCTGGAAACTGGGATTATACCAAATAGCCAGGACATGTCTCTAAAGGACAGAGCAGGTGATTCATGGAGGAAGAGAAAACCATTCATTGTTTGCAATACCATTTTTGCATGTGTACTGGCCCATTCAAGGCGACTAAAGCATTTCAGTCTCATAAGATGTCAGGCACCTGTCTCTTGAGCTTTGCAATTCCTTTCCCAATCTAAATTTTGAAAAAAGAAAAATCAACTTTTATTTTCTGTGCTGAGGACTGAGTCTGGGCCTCCTATATGCTATGCACAGCTTTACCTCTGAACTCTACTACAAGCCCCTGAAAAGCTTTACTCTCAGTGTTATATATTATGATGTATGTCAATTTGACCTTCCCAAAACATCATAACCATTTAAAACTAACTCTATAATGTGAAAGGTCTCATGATAAATAAATGTGTAAAAACTTTCCCAAAGATTGTTAACAAGAACATTGTAATGTGTTATAAGTCTAAAAATTAGCACAAGAAAATCATAAGTTCAAGGCCATGCTGAGCTACATATCTGGGGCTAGCCTGGACAAGATAGCAAAACATATACACATTAGTGCGTGCACACACAAATATGCAGGACATTAAACTAAGATGGGGCCTCCCAAGTATAGGAACCCATACAACTGCACAAGTCACATATACGTGAAGCCAGCCCTGGAAGGAAGACATTTTTTATGTCTCTGCTGCTTGTAATGTACACATTTTATCCATTAACATGACTAACACCTCTGCTCAAGAGTCAGATCAGCCAGAGATAATTGATTATGAAGTTGATTTTAAAACTCTATCACTCAAACCTGGAGTTCTGTCACAAGACTAGCACACATCATACACTAGTTCCTCTGTGGGCTCTCCTGCCTGGACACTCAGGTTCTGTGGTAGTAACTTTAGACACTTTCTTCCTCTCTTTAGACAGTAGCTTTCAGTGGGTCAGATCTTCAAGCCAAATTAAATTAAAACTGGAGATCTGATCTGCAAGGATGAGGTGGGGCTTCAATAAAAATGTATCTTCTATTTCTAAGCTCCTGGAAGTTAGTAAAGCTACCTATCCCCTTCACACACACACACAGAGAGAGAGAGAGAGAGAGAGAGAGAGAGAGAGAGAGAGAGAGAGAGAGCTCCCTTATTTTCTAGTTCAATTCATCTGAGCACCTGTGACTCATTTGAGAAGAAAATTAAATCAATAGCATTTTTCTTCCCCTTTGGTAGTCTTTAAACATCCTATCATTTTCAGAAACATGTCCACGTGTCCTTTAACTTGTTTATTTGAATTCTGAATATGATCAACACTTAGAAATTCATGTAGCTTTACCCTCACCCATGGAGGCACTTTCCACTCACATGATGAATTGAAATGTCTCTTAAGAGTTTCCAAAATGATTTAAAATGTCATTGAGATGTCAAGGCCCCACAAAAGAGGGAGAGAACTAATATTTATTCATCATAAGTAAACATCCTATCTTGCTATCTCAGAACAGTACATGTATTGATACCTTGAACTTTGAATAAATTGGCATCTGTTCTGTGGTCGCCTTGCTGTGAAGGCTGCTCCCTGGAGTCAGCCTCCAAACAAGCAGAGCCTGCCTTAGGGCTAACCTGACTCCCTATGGGTCCAGGAAGCTGATGAGCCTTGTATGACTAGGAGCTGACAGCTCCTTCCTCCCAAGGGCAAAGAATCTGAAACCAGGAGTGGAAGTTACAAAGGAGGGCTTGTCCTAGGAAACCAGAGCTTAATAGTATGATTAAGAAAGAAACGGGTAGCTTGGAAGATGCTACACTACTCAGGAGAGCTGAAGGGCCTGGGAAAACTGTTGCTGAAGAAAGAGAAGGAACATGTAGCTTTTTCGGGGGAGAAGGCGTTCAAGACAGAATTTCTCTGCATAACTCTGGCTGTCCTGGAACTCTTTCTGCAGACCAGGCTGGTCTCGATCTTAGAGATCCACATGCCTCTGTTTTCTAAGTGCTGCGATTAAAGGTGTACATCACTACCACAGGTGCATGCATGTAGATTTTTAAAATAGAATATCCTTGATTTTCCCTGAGACCTTGCCTCTCTAGGACTGTCTTGAATCAGCTTCCCAAGAGGAGATCATTCACAGTAAACATAGAGGAAAGGAAAAGCATCTGTTTCACATATGACAATGCCTCTTTTCTCTCCTCATGAATAGAGTAAAGGCAAACCATCAAGTATGAAGCCTTAAGGGGATCCAAGCTATAAGCTGTCCCCTGGCCGCACTGTGCCTCCTTTGAAGAATCTGTAGGCTATATCCCTTTTCACAGGGCCTTGAGTTTGCTCATCCCAGCTATTAACCAGCTGTGTCACCTAATGTCACCAGGCCTCAGTCTCCTTCTCTACAGGAGTCTTAGGATATCCACCACAAACAAAGTTACTGCAATAGTGGGCGTGGAAACTCACACCTTCACTTACAGCTACAGGAGAGACTGAGCAAAAGGCTCACTTGAGCCGGGGAGTGCAGGACAAGCCTAAGCAGCATAAAGACCTTCCTGGCTAAAGGGGGAAGGTAAGTGTGATGGTTCCCACCTGCAGTCCTGGCACCGGAGGGGCTAAGGAGAGAAACTCACAGCCAGGAGTTCAGAATAAGCCTGAATGATGCAGTGAAACTCCATCCCTAAAAGGAAAATGAAGAATTAGAGCTTGAAACCAACCTGGACTTCAGAATAAAACTCGGACTCAAAAGGAAAAGGAGGAGGGAGATCAGAGGACCTGGGAGATGGCTCAGTTAGAAATGTGTCCGATGCACACACACAAGTACCTGAGTTCAGATCCCCACCCAGCACACACAGAAAATGCTGGACGCCTCAAAAATCCAAAAAAGGGGGGGAGGGGATGGTGTCAAAAGACATCTTTCCTTTTTTAAACTTCTACTTTTCTTCAGTATCAGTCACAGTGGAAAATGTCTAACACCTCTGATCCTTTTCTTTAAAAAAACTGCAGGCAGATCGTTCTATGTTCAAGGTCAGCCTGGTCTACATAGCAGGTAATAGGCCAGCCAGAGCCATGTAGTGGGACCCTGTCTTTAAGAAAAAAAGCAAAATAAGTCAACAAATTTATTTTTTGAAAACTTGCTACTTGAAGCCTGAAGTAATGGGAAACTGATTAAACCAACTGTTTGCCCAGGGGACAAGTAAGTCACCTGTTGAGAACTGTGAGTCCTTTTGCAGATGGTTTAACTGGGATTAATGGTTGGCATGGATTTTGTTTTAACCTGCTTTGGAATCCCAGCCCCTATAAGATTAGCTGTGTTCAGCTTCATAACTCATAGCTCAGACTTTCCAGCTCTCAGAACTTGAGGTGAGATCAAAAGTTTCTTCTTCTTCTTCTTCTTCTTCTTCTTCTTCTTCTTCTTCTTCTTCTTCTTCTTCTTCTTCTTCTTTCTCCTCCACCTCTTTTTCTTTTTGGTATATGTGCCCAGTGTAAACAAAAAGTCTCTACTTCTCTCTAGCTGCTCATACTGGTCACACAGCAGCTATGGTTTCAGCAATAAGAGATAGTTGGATTCTCTCTCCAGCTGTGACACATGTGTGACATCTCCTGATTGCTTTTCAGGATTTTCTAAAAAATGATGTTTTAGCACACTCATCTAATAGCTCTTACCTATGCTCTGTGAGACACCTATGCTCAGTGATATCTGTGGGCCTCTGTCTCAATCCCTCTAAAACTGTAGCCTATCAAAACCATGATATCCCAGGGTTCCCTAGGATGTTCTGGTGTTATCTGGCCTTTGATATTTCTTGTGTGAAACTGCTATGGTAACCAACCTTGCAGGTTGATAAAATTGTAACTTTGATGGTGAATGCGAAGTGTCAGGCTTAGAAACTCCAGGAGGGAAGGTTATCACCCTTGGCGACAGTGGTAATTGCCATTCTTTAGTCTCAGCTGCAGTAAGCTTAGAACTGT
>PVIH01005768.1:26676-119667 GCA_004025045.1 Sigmodon hispidus
TTTTTTTTTTTTTTTTTTTTTTTTTTTTTTTTTTTTTTTTTTTTTTTTTTTTTTTTTTTTTTTTTTTTTTTTTTTTTTTTTTTAAAACTTTATTTATTTATTTATTTGCCTTGGTGTTTTGCCTGGAACTGGAACTACAGACAGTTGTTAGCTGCCATGTGGGTGCTGGGAATCGAACCCGGGTCCTCTGGAAGAGCAGCCAGTGCTTTTAACCGCTGAGCCATCTCTCCAGCCCCCTCATTTATTCTTTGTGTCTTTTATATCATACATCTCCATTCTACTCATTTCCCCATCCCTTCTTACCTGCCCTCTGCTCTTACAACAGCACCCCCCATTTTAAAGTTTAAGAGGAAAAAAAAAAAAGAAGTAAAAGAAAAACAGAAAGGGGGGACCTCATCATGGCAGCTGTAGTGTGACTCAGTGAGTCACCCGAAAAACCCTTTGTCCATACTTGCTACTGTTCAATGCAGAGTCATTGGCTTGGTTTGAGGCCTCTGGTTTCTGCTACACTATCAATACTGGGCCCTCACCAGGACTCCTCTTGGATATCTTGTTGGTAACCTGTGTCATAGGGATCCTGCAGCTTTGCGTCTGCAGGACCTGCCCCTTGATGTGCTCCCACAGATCAGAGATGGGGAGATGGATGTTGGAGTGGGCCAACACATAACCCTCGTTCTGGGCCTAGGTGGGTGCAATGTTGGTCAGCCCACCAGCTCTTCCCTGTTCTCACCACCAGGGTGAGCTCTCCAGCTTTGCCCCAGGTAATCACCCCTTGCAACAGTGAGCAAGGGGCGGGGCCAGTTCTCCTGCTTTGATGTCCTCAGGGTCAGCTCTTCCACACCTGCACCATCAGGACCAGCTCTACTGTGTTGCCCAGGAGAGGTGAAAGGCATGCTCTCCCAAGCACTGCAACTGGTAATGGGAAGGGACAGCTTTCCCACCTGCCTCAGGCATGGGGGCAGGGGAGATGTCTCTTCCCTGCTTGTGGTCCCATATGGCAGATGAGGGGTGGGGCTAGATCTCTCATGTTATTGTCTTTGGGCCAGCTCACCCATGCCCCTCACCTAACAGGGTCAGCTCTGCTGTGCTGCCCAGCCAGGTACAGAGCCTGCTTCCCCAAGCCTGATCTGGTAAAGAGGAGTTCGTTCCCTTGGTGTCCGCTGGAGGCAGTAGCGATGAAGGGGATGGGCATCTTTTTCTCCCTCCCACCACCATGCTCTAGTCAAGGGAAGTAGTGGCAGCTATGCCCTTCCCACACCCTCAGGGCTGGCTCACCAGCACTCTTGTCTACCCAAGTGCTGCAGCTAATGAGGGAATCTAGCAAGACGGTGGTGGTGCATGTCCTTAATCCCAACACTTGGGAGGCAGAGGCAGGTGGAGCTATGAGTTTGACGCCAGCCTGATCTACAAAGCAAGTTCCAGGAAAGCCAGGGCTACATGAGCAAACCTGGGCGGGGGAGGGGGCGGGGGGAGCGGGGATTGGGTGAATACTTACTACACATAATAGAGACTGTGGCAGACAACCTAGAGTGCAAAGACCTTTCTGTTGATCAGTTCGCTGAGCTGTAAGAAATGGTGCCAACTCACTGAAATCATTAACCCAAGCTGCTTGAAGGAACATGTGTTTGCCCTGGAATTGTTTTTGTCTCTGGAACTGTGTCATGGAGAATTATAGCTGGGGTTAATTACAAGTTGTCAAGGCCAGGCCCTGTGCCAAGTTTTCTGGATGCTTATTCATTATGTGCATGTAGCTAGGCTGCCCTAAGCTCTTATGATTACCACAGGCGCTGAGTTGCTCTTAGCACTTGGTAGATCGTCCTAGACAGCAATATTGCACCAAGGAGAGCTATTTGAGAACATCCTTCCCTTGATGGGAGGAAATGTGTCTAAGACAAAGTAGGTCCTTAGTGTGAAGATAGATGAATTCTTGTTCATCAAAGAGCTGTGAGTTTTATTTCCTCAGATATATTCTGAGCTAAAGGTACATTTTTTAAATTTCAAGTTTTTAGAGTTAAAAAAAAAAAAGGTGAGCTATGACTTTTAAAAATCAAAGTCAGTGGAAACAGTTCATTGAGTCCCGGCCTTAGCACCTGTTAATTAAGAAAGCCCGATGAGCCTATGGATTTGGGTGCACCTTGTCACAGTTCTGGAGTGCCACCAGGATCTTTGGCTCCCTGACCAATCTCCCCTTTCCAACATTTTTCCAGTAGCTGTAATTATTCCAATGGAAGCAGCAACTTCAACAGCTCATGGTAAAATTGTCCCCTAATGTTCTCTTTTCTTCCCATTTCTCCATCTGACTTATGAAAACCAACTGTCCAATTTCTCAGTTTGGCGGCTGTTAGGCTCTGCCGTTCTTTATCATTAAATAACATGAACTTTCGTTTAATGAATTACAGTTTTAGAAATTAGTACTCAAAATCGGTCTCTTGCTAAGCCTCTGCTGTGCCTTTGTGATTATGTGGATGTGTCTACATGGTGGAAATACCATGTCATCGTGAGTTACTCTGCATTCAGGCACGTTACATTGAGAGATTACATTTAAAATGTTTATTCTATGGCAATTCATAAGCACTCTTAAGACAGAGCTAGATTTATTGTTCTCTTGATTATCTCTTGTTTTAATTCAGAAGTACACTGTAGCTATGCTATACACATATACATGTATAGCATATGTACAAAATATGGCTGTTTCACTGTCACTATCACATACATATTGAGGAAACAATCTTCTAATATTGGGAAATTATTCTCCCGTGCATCAGCATAATCACTCTTATCATTGACAAATAGGTAGAGTCCTGAAACATATTTGTTTTACTTTCATCTTATTAATGTAAACTCAAATACCAACTAGTATCCTGTCGGAACTGTACAATCATCAGTGGTGGGCGTGGTCTGGGCACAAACACAGTTCTACAGAATCTACTTGGCATCGCTTCTCAGCCTTTTGGCTAAGATCAAGTGTAGTATCTGTTCTTATCAGTTTAATATCTGATACGTCCTCTATCTGAGGACAATATATTAAATGGGTTTTGGGGACTAGGGGTTAGAATAGGAGCTTGCTCCATCCACTCAGAGCATTGACCTGGTACTGCAGTACCACCAGGAATGGTACACCCCCTCGGGGGAAAAAAAAGAAAGAAAGAGGGGCTGGAGAGATGGCTCAGCGGTTAAGAGCACCATCTGCTCTTCTAGAGGACCCGGGTTCGATTCCCAGCACCCACATGGCAGCTCACAACTGTCTGTAGTTCCAGTTCCAGGCAAACGCCAAGGCAAATAAATAAATAAATAAAGTTTAAAAAAAAGATCTATGCCTTCATCTAAAAAAAAAAAAAAGAAGAAAGAAAGAAAGAAAGAAAGAAAAAAATTCAGTCTACTTGGCAATCAGACAGTTAAGTGTTTCTCTGAACCTTATAGTGGAACTGTTGAGTACTTTACTTATAATTTAACCACATAGTTCTTTTTTAGTAAAGATCTCAATACATAATAATTTTATGATAATACTAATAATAGCTAACATGGATTGATCACAAGTGACGGGTATTATGAGTTAACTTCATTGGATCTTTACAGATGCATTTATATTGCTGAAACAGTGAGGCTGTGATGAAGCTAAACCCCAGGACTTCGGCACTAGGTGAAAAAGACAGCATTTGTTTACTAGATCTTCTCATTAACAAGAAATATAGAAGCTCCTTAGACTTATGTAATTTATCTCAACCCCGTGTAAATAAGGATGTCTGAGTCAGCTTTCCATTACTTGAAAACACCTTATAAAGAGGAAGGATGGGGCTGGAGAGATGGCTCAGTTGTTAAGGGAACTTGCTCCTCTAGAAGATTCCAGTTCAGTTCCCAAAGCCTTGTCAAGTAGCTCACCATCTCCTGTCACTCCCACTCAATGAGGTCCAACAGCTCTAGCCTCTGGCGGTACCTGCACTCACACACACTCACACATACCCCCATTTGGATACAAGCATCTTCATGTAATTAAAAACCACAAAAATAAATTTTAAAATAGAAAGGGTATGTTTGAACTCACAATTATAGAGATTCCAGCACAAGATCTGTCAATCCCATTGCGCTGAGTCTCTGGTGGCCTGACACATAGCAAAGCACATGTTAAGAGTTAAGACCCTTAAGGAAACAAAACAAACAAAAGAGATGGGTCATACTGTCCCTTTAAGGTCATGCTCCAAAAAAAAAAAAAATTAAGCATCTCCCACTGGGTTCCACCCCCACCTCCCAGCACCATCCTGGGAACCAGTTGGGGATATATTGACTTTCAGGACATCCATCCAAACCACAGCAGAAGGTGACTATCTTCATTCCATGGGGATATGGCTAGAGTACATGCTCCAAGTGATGGAGTAACATCCATGTCCAACTGAAGAATCCTGTAGATGGACACCCAGGAGGCAAGGCTTTGAGAGACTTCTTAATCAACTCATATGTGATGAGACAGCATCTGTGAGGACTGTATAGGAGCCTCAGTGTGAATGTTTTCAGATCATTCAGATTTATTGCCAGTAAATTGTTTCATGCAAATAAGACTTAAACACATATGTGACTGACAGGCAGTTATTAAGACAACTAGTGATTAGATCAGACTCAGACAGAGAAGTGCATGTTCCTCAGCGTAAGGAGAACACGTGTGCATAGGTGTAATGACGAGTTTCCATTTTAGTATTTATATTTACAAATTGCTTCGCACCTTGACACATAACAAGAAGCCAAGTGTTTGAGCAACATTAAATGATGCTTTTAGTGTTTGACACAGAACGGTGTTGTTTATTTGCTTACATATGGCACCTTCTGTAAGGTAGATCTTGGGTGTGATACGGTAAGTGGCTACTTATCTGATGTCACCAACACCCAAGCTATTCAAAGTTCACACACACACTCTAATGAGGTCCTAGCCCACTGAGCAGAATACTAGCTACCCCTCTGGACAGACTGAGCACCTAGTCTAGATTAGGGGACACAAGTACCTCAAAAGGCAAAGGCAACACCTTCCTTCAGTAGTGTCCATAGACAACCATCTCCCTTCCAACTCTTGGCCATACTCCATAGAATGGCTCTGCCTGGTCCTCCATCATTCTCTAAGATATGCCATTCCATTTCTAGACTGGACATCACTGCTTTACCATTCCCTGTCATTTTAAAGCAGTGGTCCTCAACCTTCCTAATACAGTTCCTCATATGTGGTACCCCCAACCATAAAATTACTTTTGTTGCTACTTCCTAGCTGTAATTTTGCTACTGTTATGAATCACCGTGTAAATCTCTGTTTTCTGATGGTCTTTGGTGACCCCTGTGAAAGGGTCTTTTGACCCCCTGCAAAGGAGTCACGACCCACAGGTTGAGAACCACTGCTTTAAAGTAAAGATGGCCAACAGCTTCAAAACCAAGTTATTAAAAGTGCAGCTTCTGGGACTAAAGAGGTGGATCAGCAGTTAAGAGTGCTGGCTGCTCTTTGTAGAGGACCCAGGTTCAATTCCCTGCACCCACATGGCAGCTTGTGACTGCCTGTAACTCCAGTTTCAGGGGATCAGACACCTTCACACAGACACTCATGTAGGCAAAACATGAATGCACATGAAATAAAAATAAATAATTTTTATTTATTTTTAAAATAAGGAAATGCAGCTTCCTAGGCCTGTTGGCATTTCTAATGCACATTAATGTTGAGAATCTGATGTAAACAGGTGGAATAAACTGACCTATGATTCAAGCACACCTGGTTCTGATCCATAACTCACAGCTTACACTTTGATCTATAAAGAGCTACAGCCAGGGATAATTAAGGCTCACCCATAATTCAGAAACCATAATAAGTTCTCTGTTCTTCCTGGCACATCCATAATGCCAGATCATCTCTGCTGTGAGGGAACCAGGCAGGTGCCTCCTTTTGCGGCCACTGGAGTTCTGTTCAATTTATTTGTCCCTAAGCTGTTTATGGCCCTAATGATTCAGGAGACGGTGCTGACATGCACCTTGGAGGGTAGCAGTCACCATGATATTTTCTCATTATGTAAGTTGAAGCCCATAATTAGTGTGTTGTTAACCAAGCCATGTATGAACCCCATCTCCTGTTATTTTGTTCCTCTTGGAGCTAACAGTTCAGTAAAACCCAGTCCTGCTTATGGGATTCCAGGAGCAGTGAACTGTTATCATTGCAAAACACATCTGTGAGAGCCAAGGCGTCCTTCTAATCTGTTCTCATATTGTTTTTTTTTTTTCCAGAAGCTTTTTTGATTTTAATGTTGATTGACCAAATGATACCCCCTTTGCCAAGTATGGGCATCTCATCACATGGTTAGAACCAGAGTAAAGTCTAAAATCTAAGGCAAAAACACCCAAAAAAGTAAACGTTATTAGATTGTACTGAAGAAAAACCTTATGTTTTTAAGGACATAAAATATAGTGTTTAATGGGGTAGGAATTGTACTTTTGTTCGAGTACTAAAAATACCAGTTGTTTTCCATTAAATTATTTGGTTATCCCCAAGGATCCAGCAATACCACTTCTGGGTGTATACCCTAAAGATGCACATTCACACTCCAAAAGCACTAGCTCAACTAGGTTCATAGCAGCATTATTTGTAATAACAAGAACCTGGAAACAACCTAGATGCCCCTCAACTGAAGACTGGATTAACAAACTGTGGTACATCTACACAATGGAATACTACTCAGCAGTAAGAAAAAATGATATCCTAAAATTTGCAGACAAATGGATGGATTTGAAGAATATCCTCCTGAGCAAGTTATCACAAACCCAGAAAGATAAGCAGGGGATGTACTCACTCATTAGTGGACTCTAAACAAAAAAGCAAAAAGCAAAGCATGTCCAAGCTGCAAACCACAACCACTTAGACTGGCACCTTGGATGCCACTCCCTCTAGAGGAACACCTGACTCAGTCTTGATGTTGGGGTTAGGAAACTGGATCTGCCAGGAGTGGATGCTGAACTAAGCCACATTGGGTGGGACCTTGGGACCTCCTGCCCTTGCTGGGGAGGAGATGGGGAGATGTGGAGAAGAGAAAGTGACTGGAGGGGGTGGAAGGGGGAAGGGACCTTGAACAAGAATATACACAGATAGAAAATGTGACTGTATTCATAATAGAAAAATTATTTGGTTAGCATGCAAAGTAATGGGCTTCTTTGTAGTGTTCTCACACAGAGTCACTAGATGTGGTTCTCATTCATTTTCTTGCTCTGCCCTCCCCGATTTCCTTGCCCTCCCTTTTTTCTCGTTCTGCCCCCCCCATCATCCCATTTATGCTTTCTTATCGTATTATAGTATAAATTTCTTAGAGCCAAGATCCCCAATCAAGGTGCTGGCAGGGTCCATTGCTTCTGAGGACTATGAAGAAACTTGGCCTGGCTTTTGTGTGGCTTCTAGGAGTGTGCTGGCAACCTTTGGCATTCCTGAGGTGTAGCTCTTTGCTTTTATCATCACATGAAATCTTCCTTGTGTATGTTATAAATTTCTCACCTGTATGACACAGGTCATGTTGGAACAGGGTGCAGCTATTTCTTTTTTTAAAAAAAAAAAACTTTATTTATTTTATTTATTTGCCTTGAACTGGAACTACAGACAGTTGTTAGCTGCCATGTGGGTGCTGGGAATCGAACCTGGGTCCTCTGGAAGAGCAGACAGTGCTCTTAACCGCTGAGCCATCTCTCCAGCCCCGGGTGCAGCTATTTCTATGATATGACCTCATCTCAACAAACTGGAATCTGTAACAGCCTTATGTACACCCCCCCTTAATAAATTATTTTTAAAAATTAAAAGACAATGTAAAATATGATGTGTATTAGCCAGGCAATGGTGGCACACATCTTTAATCCCAGCATACAGAAGGCAGAGGCAGATGGGTCTCTGAGAGTTCAAGGCCAACCTGGTCTACAGAGTGAGTTCTACAACATCCAGGACTATACAAGGAAACCCTGTCTTAGAAAAAAAAATGTATTTTTTAAATCTACAACATCATGGTGTGGCATGTGTATAGATGTGTGTGTGTGTATATATATATATATGTGTGTGTGTGACATATATATATATATATATATATGACCAACTAGTTTATATGCCTATCACATAGTTAGATTTGTGGGTAACAAAACATACAAGACAGTTTTTCTCAAGGGTACAATGTAGTATTAGTAACTGTGGCCTCAGTGCTATGAACTAAGCATCTAATACTTGCTCATCTGGCAAGACCAAACTTGGTACCATCTGACAGCATCATTTCCCCCTGTTTCTTCACTTAAAATTCTGTACCTATGTGAACTCATTCTGTATTTGTTTTTCTATGTCTGTCTTATTTTAGTATGCATAATATTCAGTAACTCTATTTATGTCAATGGCACAATTTCCTTCTTTTTCAAGGCTATGTAATGTTTCATAGTATGTGTATATATAGAGAGTGTATGTGTCCATAAATAACATTTAAAATGTTCTCCCAACTTTTTTTGAAATTTTGATCTGTTGGTGACCTAGCCATGTCTGAACTATTTACCAAGTTACCTTTTGCTGTTAATACAGTGCCTGGTATGAAGTAGGCTATCAATATATGTTTGAATGGTGTATTGTTTTGTAAATAGAAAAGTAGAATCAGGTTTTTTAATGCTGATAGTTTTTTATGAAAATAAAATCTGAGGAGGGGTGGCTTTTGTTTTGTTATTAAGACAAGTCTCACTCTGTAGCCAAGGCTGGCCCAGAACCCAGTATGTGATCAGGCTAGGCTTGAGTTCATGGCAGTCCTCCTGCCTCAGCATCATGAGTGCTGGAATTACAGCCAATTGAAGTATAATTTATATTATGAAATGCTGAGATCATGCAAATCACTCAGTGAACTGTAACAGATATGCTCATGTTCACAGGAAGCCATGAAAAACCGTGATGGGAGCTTTCTCTCTTTTCCTCAGGAAGTTCCCCTCTGCCTCTCCCTCCTCCTGACTCCAAGGTCATAAAACTAACACTGCAGTCCCTCTGTCTGTCTGCTCTGGAGGCTTGGTCATTTTCATTTGACATTTCTTCTGTGATCTATCTCAATTAACATTTGTCTGTCGTGAGATAAGGCTGGGGTGGGGCTTTAGTTTTTGGTCTTGTTTTTAACATCTTCATACCCATCCTGAGGTGAGTTTATGGGCCAGTGGTAGAATGCTTGTTTTGCCTGCATGAAATCCTGGATTTAATTCTTGATATTTTCAAAAACAGAAAATATTTATTCCTGCTCCTTTTGACAAAGCCAAATAATGAAGACGTCACTGGGGAGGATTTTTCATTTGTCTGGTTTTTTTCTCACTTCCCCCTCCCCTTATTTACTGAGCCATTATTGCTGGCACTCAGACTCTCGTAGAAAGGGGAAACTGCTTCTCACAGAGACTGAATATATTTATTGTTGCTCCAGAGTCAGGCCTGGGTTTAATTCCAGGTGACCTATGTTTAAACAGTTAAAGCTGAAAAGTACAAAATACACAGCAAGAGGCTTGGCCTTCACAGGCTCATCTTATTATGTATAACATGATCATAACTGTGTAAATATCCACCAGCTCTAAACGGGCATGTGTGTGCGTGTGTATCTTTGCTGGGTTGGGCTGCTGGGAAGACCAGTAAGAGAGAGTTGGTAACGCTCCCTTCAGCCTGCTCCCTCCAGCTGCTATCCACAGCATCCTCTCAGAGAGCAGCAGGCCCTCAGGTAGCTTCTGAGGCCAGCTCTCAAAAAGACCCCTTTCTGTTTCATTCTCTGTCAGTTCTGAGACCCAGCCTTGTGCTGTCTCTGCACGTAGGCTCTATGCCCGTAAACAGGGAGGGTAAGCCAAACTCTACAGCCAAGGCAGCCATCAATCAGCACTTGAGATTGCCCGCTGCTCTGCACTCTGGCTGGAAACAGGCAGTCTCGTGGCCTAAAAATAGCAAAAGTGGAGCTGAGGAAGAACAGCAGCCATGCTTCTTCCGATTGCAGAGCAGAGAAGACAGGGACTCTCTGGAAGGCCATGCACTCAGAGGCAGAAGTGGTCAGGAGTGTGGACAGCCAGTACTGTGCATGCTGCATCCGCGATCAAAGCCTCCCACTTTTCTGGGTCTTTTGGGTTACCCTGTGAACATTCCTCTTCACTCAGCCAAAGAGTTTAGCATGTAGGGATTCTGTCATGGAGGGACGTGAGCCTCCTGCACAGGGCCATCTTCCAGGCTGTAAATGGGAAGTGTGGTACCAGTCCCTCATGAGAAAGAACAGCCTCTTCTCTCCCCCATCAGAGTAGGGTCACAAGTGGCATTTTGACCTTTGCTTCCCACCTGGGCATTGTGGTAACAAAAACAGCGGCCGGCGGCGTGTGGCTCTAAGACCAAATGAGGTTTGGCAGCCACCAAGTGAGTGGATCCCTGCTGTGTTTGTGGTTTTTCCTGCAAGAAGAGCTCTCTACCCACAGTGTAGAGGTTGCTATTCCAGTAGCAAAGCTTTGAATACCAAACAGAAATTCTTTCCAAGTACTTGTGATAAATCCATCCATGCAAAGAGACCTCATCAAAGGGCAGGGCACAGCCCCAGGGCTGAAGGGATAGTGCCGCTCTCCTCTGTTTATAATAAAAAGCCTTCCCTCGGGTTGAGCTTTCTCTCAGCTGCATAGTGAGGGGGATTTGCTCCCTTGAGCAAGCTGTGAGAAGGGCTGGCCAGGTTTCTCTGTGGGGAGACAGGGTTCTGTGCCTGCATCATGGCAAGTCATCACAGAAACAGGGCTTTGGCTCAGTCTCTGCTCTTCCTGTAGAAACCTTGTTTGTTTGTTTGTTTGTTTTTTAGCCTAGTGCAGTCAGCTGTAAAAGACAAAGACATCATAACGTGGAGCAGCCTAAAATGTGGCGTGAACATAAACAAAAGTAAGAAGGAAGCTAGAGACTTCCCTGAGCCTTGTAACCCTGATGCCAGGAGCATTTTTCTGTGCATGGCCCAGCAATCACGACATTGAGCTCAGAGACAAAAACACAACACTAACTCACCATTGACCCAGCATTAAACAGTGTTTACATAGCCTCAGTACTATAAACTCTGTTTATTGTTTTTCTAATTTTGGAGGCAACTCATGAAGGAAACAAGAAAATTCTAGTTACTGTTGTAAGATAAAATATAAGTATTAGTAGCCATTATGAAATGAATACAAATATATTTTTATGTGTCCAATAGAAAGTGAGAGAAGAAAGATAGAGAGAAGGCAAAGATGAAGTAATGGACAATGATAACAGATATATGATATGTGAATAATGGAATCAAAACAGTTAAATATCATCTATAGCTACAAAATAAAATATATGTATGTAGCAGGTGGTGGAAGGAAACTTGGCATTAGAAATATGCATCCTCCTTAGGGAATCAGTGGATACTGTGGTTGGATGTCTTTTATACCAAGGTTTATCAAAAAATATGAAGAGGGCTAGAAAGGCTACTCGGAGGTTAAGAGCACTTTAGCCCTTCCTTACAGATTCCCAGCACCACGTGGCGGCTCACAACTCCAGTTCCAGTGCATCTGATGTCCTCTTTGGCCTCCAAGGGCACCAGACATGGAGTTGTAAACAAAGCATTCATACACATAAAATAAAAATAAGTCTAAAAATGTCTCACCAGAAAAACTAAAAAGCAGTACTGTTGGGGACGCCCTGACATAAGTGGGATCTGAGCTAGAGCTGGGTTGGCTTCACACCCTGACTTACCTACATTATGCTATTTTTTTTTTTAAATGAGGCAGTGAAAAGATGGCTTTCAAAGGACAAAAGCTGTGGCTAGGTCCATCTGTTCCCTGAACACATTCGCCTGTGAGAATGAGCCATAAAAACACTCATTAGGTCAGCAAACAGAAATTATTGTTCCGGGCTATAATTATTGACGATGGTTTCAATGGTCCAGCCAGGCTCTGTGTGAAGCCAAACGGATGTCACTTGGCAGACCCTTGTGGCATGAAAGCACCATAAATGTCCACTGCCAAAAGGGCCATGATGAGATGAGGTCCTCTGCAGTGAGAAGCTTATGACTTATTAGGAACAGAGTATCAGGGGGTATCAGGATGCCATATGCATTTACGAGACAAAACCAAAACCAAATAGATGCGGTTTCCTGTGCCACTCTTTGCGCTTCAGAGGTACCCAGCTGTACCCGGCCCTCAGGAGGTCTCATTGGAGGGAATTATGGCAGAACTCAGTGGTACAGAACCCAGGCATGTTGCCAAGCTCTTAAACTCAGTCACGTAGCATCTCTTCTAAAATAGATCTTCCCTGGCTGTTAGTCCAAAAAATAGTGGGCTCTCTGACCCTGCCTCTAGATTCTGAAAGATTTTTTTCCCAAGAAAAATACCCTCATTTATAAGTGACTCCTAAAACAGAACCTAAGAAAGCCACAAGTTGAGAAATTATAAATTGATTACAAATAGGCGAGTGCCTGGGAAATTAACAGTGCAGTTTTAAAAAAAGAAAAAGAGAAATTCCCAGTGGACATTCTCTTATTCCATAGCATTTGGGTGAAATTCTTTGGGGAACATACCTTTTTTTTCTGTGTGGGTCATCTTTAAGAGATAAAATAATTTGCTATGAATACATTGGCTAAAGTTGGAGTTTATTCTTGTATTATCTTTTATATTTCATATTTACATTTTGTCATTTTTAACTGGCAGTTGACAGATACTTATATATTCATACAGGCTACCCAGCAAGGCCACAAATATAATGCCTTACGCCTGTATGACCAGACAGAGTCTCAACACCAGTATCATTCTCCTGCCTTTCTGTTTCCCAATGTTCTGTCCTTGAAAACCATGGGAAACTTCTGATGGGTAAAAGCATCATGTTTATTTCAGATGCAGAGGGATAATTGTACATTCCTGGCTGATACCCAATTTAAATACTGTCAAAACAGGCGGAACCCATCAAATCATGTCTTGAAAACTCAATGAACAGTCACATATGTAAGGGGGGGAAAAGAAGAGATGTTATTAATAAAATTTTATTTAAAGTAAAAGAATTACTTATTGCTAAAATAATTTCTTTTTTTATTTTTTTTTATTTTATTTTATTTATTTATTTGCCTTGGTGTTTGCCTGGAACTGGAACTACAGACAGTTGTTAGCTGCCGTGTGGGTGCTGGGAATTGAACCCGGGTCCTCTGGAAGAGCAGACGGTGCTCTTAACCGCTGAGCCATCTCTCCAGCCCATAATTTCTTAATTTTAACCTAAATGGCCACATTTTTGGGATAACTCAGAAAAGAAAGGAAGGGAGGAAGAAAGGGAAGAGAAGAAAAGAAAAAGATTCTAACTCAAAGTTCACTGCCAGTCTCTCGAGCCATAGCTTGGGATATGCCCTTGGGTCCATTCTGCAGGCCACAAATTTATTATTCATCTTTGTTTTTCCAGCAAAGGGTTACCTTCCAGTTCAACCTTTACCTTGGAAGAGGGGACTATCTACCTGACTGCTGAGCCAAACACCCTGGAGATGCAGGATGACAACGCCTCTGTGCTGGATGTCTATTTAGTGAGTGACTTTGTTTTTCTCACATTCCTCCTTGACTACACAAGACTAAGTTGTGTAAAGCATGCATGCTTGGGAATTTTAGAGAAATGATTGCCTCCTGTCCCTTCTACGGTTCTTCCCAAGCTGTGTCTCCCCCATGGTTTGTTAGAGTGTTGGCAAGAGCTGATAGGTTAGTTGTTGTTTTTACTTTGGCAGCACAATGGCTATATACTGCTATTTCAGCCAGCAATTGCAACTCTATAGTTACTGGCCTGCTTCTCTTGCAGCAGGCTTGGGGCTCAGGGCCACAATCTGGTGGGAATTCTGTTCCCGAAGGCTCAGACTGCTAAAGGTAGCTGTAACTAGATCTCTGTCGTTCTATTTATAAATAAGACTCAAGATTCAAAGGCTGGGGTGAAAACCTGCTAGCTCAGAGAGGCTGGGTTGCAACTAGCTAACCTTCTCTCCTTCCTGGCATCTCTAAAAGACCCATGCTTCTGCTCCATCAAACCAAAAAAGGCTGTGCCAATCCAGACCCCGCACTAATACTTCCTGTGTCTCTCTCTCTAGAATGCCTTCTGATGCTCTATAATTACTTCCTGTCAGCTAGTTTCTAACTCAGTCTCCTGACCCAAGGTTAATTTTATTTAATCAACACAAATACAAACTCAAGGTTCACAGTGTGATCGAACATCCATCCCCCAAGAGTTCATACGAACTCAGCAGATATAACCCGAGGACAGATCTCATGAAGTGAAGGCAAAGTAGGATGCTTTGACTTCATTCCAACATAGTAAGCTCAGCTTTTGACTCAAGTGGTACCCTGAGGTTTGAATCTGCTTTATTTTGGCATTGCCTCTGTGATAAAACAATAGGCTGGATGACACAGAAACAGGCCCTGGGAAGAACTCAAATTTAGAACTGAAGAGTTGTCTGGCTGACACCATTCAGAGTTATCACCAACTGGCTGTGTGAGATGGACCTGACTTCTTTGACCGTGCATCTTTATCTGACAGAAAGTAGAAGTAATATCTGCCCTGACTACTTCACAGGGCTGCCTTGAAAAAACACAAGTGTGGGAGGGGGGCCTCCATTAGTGCCTGTCAGGCTGTTCCACCTTTGTTTTAGATGGTGCAAGAAAAATACCTTGACAGGCTGGAAGCAGTGTTTGCCCTGTAAATTACATCCCGCCCACATCCTCCACATGCTGTACACACATGCCCAAAGTCACAGGAAGCAGGGAGGGTGTTGAGTGGAATGGAATATTGTATTTTTAAGCTTAAATTCAAAAGGCCCTACAGCCTGCAGCCTGAGGCGCCACTTCCCCTGGCTTTAGTGTTCAAGCCACACACTCCCTCAGCATCCTTCCCACAGACCAAGCACTGTTTCCAGGTGTTTGTTTTGCTGTATCTATCTGTCTGGTCTGTACTCTTTGTCACTGCCGAACCAAGCTTATTCCTTTGCTTCCTTCCTTCATAACTCAGCTCAAACACCTTTCCATCCTGACCAACTCTGGAAAATAGCAGCCATTGTGAAGGTGATCTTTATAACCACTAAATATTATTATTCTTTTTGGGACAGGGTCTCTCTATGTAGCCCTGAATATTCTGGTGTTTGCTATGTAGACCATCGCTCACAGAGCTCTGTCTGCCTCTGCCTCCTAAGTGCTGGGATTAAAGACAAACGCCACTGCAACCACATTTTTATTTCTAGTTATTCTTTAATGTTCTAATACAGAAGTCCTCAAATCTGTTGCTCTCAGGACCACACTACATCTTCAAACATCGCTGAGGACCTCAAGAATCACTGTGTGGGGGCAGGTTATGTCTTCAAAATTAAAACAGAAGATGTTTAAATATTCATTGACTTAGGATGGTGAAGATCATATTTAAGTAATACTTCTATGAGTATAACGTGTGACTTTATCTCACAGAACACAAACAGTGAAGATAATACCATTATTTTGCTTTTTGCAAATGCCTCACATCTCTGGATTAGTAGAAGCCGAAGTGGAGGCTCCTGTCTTATTAACTTCCATAGCAACTTTTTAAAAAATATTTATCTTTATTTTATGTGAATTGGTATTTTGCCTGCATGTATAACTGTGCAAGGGTGTCAGATCCTGGAATTACAGACAGTTGTTAGCTGCCATGTGGATGCTGGGAATCAAACTCAGGTCCTCCAGAAGAACAATCAGTGCTCTCAACCACTGAGCCATCTCTCCAGCCCCATAGCAACTTTTTATTTGGTATTATTGTTATTGTTTCTTGAGCTAAAGTTTCAGTATGTAGCTCAGGCTAGCCTCAAACATACAGTCCTCCTTCCTTTGCCTCTAGGATTCTGGGATTAGAAAAGCTGTACCTCCACCCTGGGATTATTTCTGTATGAGTCTTTTTCACCTGGCTCGTAGTTTCAGTTCTGGAAGGAATTGTACTGTGGATGTAGAAAGATAAGATAGAAAAGCAAACATGTGAGCATTGTTAGGAAAACTGTTTGACCTAGTGGCCCTCACAGGTTTTCTAGATTTGAAGATAGCCTCTTCACCTGTTGCAAAACCAGAGGAGTTGTACATTAAAGAAAAGTGGGCACCTGGTGTCAGTGCCCGCTTCTGCTCCTCAGGGATCACTGACCTCGGGTCGATCGCCCTTTGGGGGCTTCTGTTCTCTTGTCTATTAAATGGAATATTGAATGTTCCCTAAGACACATACCCACTCTCCCAGGCTGATTCATTCTGAGTCACGGGAGCTGCACAAGGATGGCTTTCCAGACAAGCTACAGCTGTTCCCCAAACTCTGCAATTTCATTGACTTCTCTATCACTAAAACTTCACTTAAACTTTTGGGCAAATACATCTAGAACATTCGGCCTCATTAACTTGTAGCTCTGGGATATGTTTTCTTGCTGGAGATATTATTATTATTATTATTATTATTATTATTATTATTATTATTTTGAATGCAGTCTTACATGTGAATAGATACTGCGCAATGACCCCCCTTCAGTGTCTTCCTTCATTTACATCTACATTATAGAAGAGTGAGAAGAAAGAAAATCCAGTCTGGCTTGGGCAATTTCTTTCTCCTTTCTTTTTGACCTAATTCGAAAGCTCTGGATCCCAGCCATTTTTATTCCAGCCATCTTTAATTGAATGGCCCTTGAGGCTTCTGTGCTGACATTCTGTTTGGTCTTGTGGCCCAGTGAAGTCTGATGTCTCTTGAAGATGCAATGTTTCTTTATTAGTATTGATATCTTAATCCACTTTGTATTTAACTGATGGACAAAGGATTTATATCCCTGTGAAATATGCAGATTTAAACCACATTGATTTGTGCATATGAGATAACATGAAATTTCCTTTTGGGGATCTACCCAGACTGCCCCTGTGGGATAAGGCAGCCTCGTGACTTTTCTCTGTAATTTGAACTGAAATGTAAAAGGATAGCTGACCTTTGCAGAGAACTAACAGTCTCATCATCCATATTCAGGTGTTTGATTCAGGTTACACCCAAGCCTCCTCCTACACTGCTTCCCAGAGGCCCCTTCTCCTCTCACTGTGTATCCGCAGGCTTTCTGGTTCATTTGCAAATATTCAAATGAAGTATGATGGCTTTTAAGATGGCTTTATCCAGTGACCAAAGTTGTTTCCTATTGAATGCTGAGTTGATGAGATACAAATTAGGGTATTGGAAAGAATACAACAGGGCTGAGGAGTCTGCACAGAGGAAAAATGGGCACTTCTGCCATTTCCTACTGAGACAGTCCTCGGGATTGTAAAGGCATCAGTGCAGATTGAAGGCAGCCTTTGCCTGATGCAGAATGCAATTTGAATGTTGTTAGAAAGAAGAACTGTTGCTGGAAATGGAGTGGGAGAGAATGCTCTTTCACGGCTCCCCGGAATGGGTTGTAAGAGAGGGATGGAGGGACTGCATTTTTAATAGCAGGGAAGTCTAAAGGATGCTGCCACCCAGCCGCGCCTTCGTTACTTCTGATCCCTGAGTTATCCCTTATTGCCTTTACACTTTTCACAGCATTCTCTCAATCATAGCCTTTATCTGTGAAAGTGCTTCTGCAAAATGGCTGTTTAGAGTGCCAAAGTGGCTTCTTGTAAGGCAAAGAAACAGTTAAGCCATTTTTTAGCCACACCAGTGTTGGCAATGAATGCTTTGACAGGCGGTCCTTGGACATCGTGATTATTCAGTGTGTTTGGGGTGGTTAATGGCACTCTTTGATCGTAGAAAGAAGGGTGGCAAAGAAGTGAGAATGATTGAATTAACAGCTGCCACACCATTATGTGTGAGGAAAGCCTGCGAAAACACTAAGACAAACACTCAGCAAATTAGGTCACAGGGGTCTTAGAAAATTCACAGGGCGGGTTGGCAAAAGAAACTGCATTTCTGAATTTGAATCCTCGGGCTTGGAGATAAATGGCCTCTGCAGGCACACAGCACTGATGCGTCTCTGAAGTCAGCTCTTGCTTAGGCCAGTATGGGCTGCCCCAGGGGTGCTGATTGGAAACAGGGGCATTGCCAAGGCCTCTCAGGATGGAGCTGGATTCCCAGCAATCCAAGGTACTGCTCAAGTTCCCAGTGGGGTTCTGTGAGAGCAGAAAATAGGGAAAAGGCTCATGTCCTCTGGGGTTTAGAAGCTCTGAATTAAAACCCAGGCTTGCACTGTGGGGAACTGGTATTTCAGAACGAGTAAAATGGGGCTTTTAGCCCAAAGTGCTTGACCAATGTTTTTAAGACACATGAAAGAGCCTGGGAGGGTGGGTCGTGCAAGCATAGTGGTGCACACCTTTGATTCCAGTGCTCAGAAGGCAGAGGTGGGCAAGATCTCTGTGAGTTTGAGACCAGCCTGGTCTGCATAGCAAGTTCCAGGTTAGCCAAAGCTTTGTAATGAGACCTTGACTCACCATAAAATAAAGGGCGTCCCTGCATGCTAGCACGCTCACTGGTGACAAACAGAACAGTGAATTCTTCGGGTAAGAAGCAACAATCTGTCCTGGCATTCCCAAACCTGCACATACCCTCCTCCTCAGCTTCAGGGTCACCCAGCCTTTTTCTAACCCTGCGTATCTCTCTTCTCAGTCATTGGATTAAGGCCTACTCCAGCCCAGGGTGTCCTTAACTACTTACATATGGGAAGACCCCAGGTGAGGTCTATTTCTAAGGTCACTAGTAGACAGGAATTTTCAGGGCCCTCCATTCAACCTGCTACACACACTGACACACAGACCCTCACAGAGCTAGGAGGTTGGGTAGATGTTTCCAAGTTACTTTGGATTCTTTAACCACACATTGGTGTTTGGGGAAGCTTAGTCCTTCAGCTCTGAGCACCCTGTCATTCTCCTACACCATTATAAAGGAGAACTGGGTCACTCCTAAAGACCACCCCTTTCTAAGACCTAATTAGAATCAAATGCACTTTTGCTCTGATTCAGAAAGCAAACCCTCTCAATGACAGCCACAACCCCACTGATCGATGCCCCTTCTTTCTGCAAGCCCTCTGCTGCCACCTACTGGTAAAATGGCAGCTCTGCCCATGGGAGTTCAGGAGTTACTGAAGTCTGCGTTGTTGAATGTGAGTATGGGCTCAATGTATAATTTCTGCATTTGACCTTCCAACATTGTGCATGTCAGTGTATGGGGCAGCAGGGTCTTCAAGCATCAAAGGCCGTTCACACCACAGGCCCAGCATCTGCCACCTTTGAGGCTGGCCTGGAGGCTACAGTTAGAACCATGCACAACAGAGGAGATGCTCATCTCCGCTCAGATTCAAGCATTCCCTGCTCATCCAGTTCCGATACAGTCTCTTTGAAAGCGACCCCTCGGTGGTAAAATCCAACACAGAAAGTGCTGCTTCTGCAGCTCTAACAACAAATTTAACAAAGTATCAACAAAGACCTACTTTCCTTATTGTCTCTGAACCACTCTGGGTTACAGGGTCTGGTACCAGAAGTCCCCCATAGAATTATCAAGGTGCATAAGGTATTGATGCCTTCTATCATCTCCCAGCCCTTTGGAAACAAATTAATGAAGCAGCAGTCTGTGTTAAATTATTGCTGCTGGACTAACAATGTTTAAATGAGAGACCTTGATCTCTGTCTTCTGAGATGTGGGAGTGGATGGCAGAGCAGCTGATGCAGAAATGAGGCTCTTTGATGGAGCACTGGGGCAAGAGGCCTGACAAACCATAAGGTTGGACCAACACTCAAGAATTCAATCAGTGACATCCTACCAGATTACACCAAATGGATGCCTTCATCCAAAGTGTGCAAACCCTCAAGAGAGCACCTTCTGCAGCAGTATTTCTCAGATGAACTCTGCAGTCCCTGGTCCTTGGAAAACAACAACTGTACTTCTGGCTATGAGTCCTAATTTTATTTAAGTTTAAGGGGATGGAATTTGGGTTCAGACTTTCCTAATTTTTTAGTCATCAGTTTTTCTATCACTATGACAAGATACTTGAAATAGACCACTTAGAAAGAAGAAAGGTGAGACCAGCAAGATGATATAGCAGGTAAAGGCATGTGCTGCCATGCCTCATCACCTCATTTTCGTCCCCTCATCTTACATGAGGGACATAGAGAACCAATGCCCACCTAACCCTAACCCTAACTCTAACCCAACCCTAACCCTAACCCAACCCTAACCCTAACCCTAACCCAACCCTAACCCTAACCCTAAACATACTTTTTTCCTAAAAAGAAGTTACATTTCAAACTCTTTATTCCAAGTTGGGTTTTTGTTTTGTTCGTCACGTTTGAAGGTCTTGGACAGTGTCATGTCTAACTCCAGCTCTAACCTCTCCAATTTGTTAACTTCATGATGTTAAATATACTGGTGTTTATTTCTTTGTTTGCTTTGGTTATAAGGCTCAAATTCAGGGCCTCACCAATGTTAAGCACATACTTTTCATCACGAAGCCGCATCCCCAGCCCTAATTTTATTTTTATATATACACACATATCATGTGGTTTTTATAGTCACTGTGAGCTTGCAGAATGAACTAACACAAGAGCCTATAGGAAGGAAAATATCACTTCCAAGTCTAAAAGCAAAGGGTTAGGGAAGTGGTTTAAATAAAATAGTTCCTGCAGTAAGTATACATCAAAGACAGGATACTGTGTGTGTACACGAGTGTGTGTATGTGTTTGTGATGTCTGATATTTCTTCTTTCATACAAAGAAGAATTAACCTGGGGTGGGAGAGATGGCTCAGAGGTTAAGAGCACTGACTGTTCTTCCAGAGGTCCTGACTTCAATTCCCAGCAACCATATAGTGGCTCACAATTGTCTATAATGAGATCTAGTACCCTCTTCTGTATACTGTATACATAATAAATAATTTAAAAAAAAAAAAAAAAGAAGAAGAGTTAGCCTCTACCAGTTGTGGTGGGACTCAACTATAGACCAAACATCTTGAGCCTAGAATTTCACTGCCAACCTGATAACATAGTAAAATCCTCCATCCCTAAAAAAGGAAGGAGGGAGGAGATTCAAGGGGGGACAGTCAGTTCCTCACAACTGCTCTGTGAGAAGGGTTAGTTATTCCTCTTCTCTCATCCTAGTACTAAGCGGGCCAGACTCTTCATAGCTTCCAAGATCAGACAAACTCAGGTGTATTCAGGGTGGTATGGCCATCAAAGGCTGGGAAACAAACATAATGTTATATGGCTTAAATAATTAAAAAATAGATTTGACCCAATATATGTCTATATAGACTGAAATGGTATTCCCCACATATACTATGATACATCTATCACAGACTGGCATGTCTGCCTCATTGTTTATGCTTTGCTTTGCTTTCAGTCAGCATTTTATATAGCTCAGGCTGGTCTCAAAGTCACTATATAGCTGAGGATGACCTTGAATTCTTTTTTTTTTTTTTAAACTTTTTTATTTATTTGCCTTGGTGTTTTCCTTGAACTGGAACTACAGACAGTTGTGAGCTGCCATGTGGATGCTGGGAATTGAACCCCAGTCCTCTGAAAGAGCAGTCAGTGCTCTTAACCGCTGAGCCATCTCTCCAGCCCCGACCTTGAATTCTTAATTACCATCGTGCCTACTTTGCCTGGATCTGCTTTTAAAGAGCATTTTAGGTTAGACATCTGATGCCTTTTTTTTTTTTTTTTTTTTTTTTTTTTTTTTTTTTTTTTTTTTTTTTTTTTTTTTTTTTTTTTTTTTTTTTTTTTTTTTTTTTTTTTTTTTTTTTTTTTTTTTTTTTTTTTTTTTTTTTTTTTTTTTTTTTTTTTTTTTTTTTTTTTTTTTTTTTTTTTTTAACTGCTGGTCATGAAGATATTGTTTAGAAAAGCATTCATGGGTGCAGGACTGTGTTCAAGTTGTGCTCTTTGGGTTTAGGTCTCACACACTACAAACACTCCCTAAGCCCTGTGCCCTGAGAAGGCAGAGTGGATCTTAACATTGCTTCATTCTAAGTTCCCAGATCAGTGCTGTGATTTACCTCAGGTAATGAACATGTCACAGGCTCCCAAAGAAGCATATAGTATTCTAAGAAAATCCCAACTCTAATACATGCTTTTCCAGGTGCAAGTTACTGAAAGAAATAACAACTTAAGGTCCACTTAAAAGAAGCAGTTACAAACTGATGCTAAAAGTGAGTCTCACATCTGCTCTTTTTTTTTTTTTTCTCCCTATATTTCACCTAGTAAGTGAAAGTGTTAACCACCTAAGCAATTGGATGAGACATGAACACAGCTGTGGGAAAGAACTGCAGAATTCTCCAGAGAAACTGGGCTGAGCCCCAGAACACACAGTAAGAATCAACTGGACCTTGAAGCTTTTAGACATCGGGGGAGCCTTGGTCCGTGGCTGATCAGCAGGTGGATGTGAAAGCCCCACACTGTTCTGTGGCTGCTGTTGCTTGCTGACTGTGAAGAACTGCATGAACTATCCTTAAGCTGTTTTTCTATCCCATTGCCAATCACTTCTCTGGACTGGGAAGTGCTATTTTCCTATAGGCTCTTGCATTGGTCCATTTTGCATGCATATGGTGATTATACATAAGCAACACATGGAATCTGCTTCTATATTTTTTAAGAATCCATCCATGCAAAGTGATAATTAAGATATAAATCTGTTCTCTTTGTTTAAGAAATTCTAATCATAGCCCATGTCATTGAAAGGTTTAATCTGTTTTCTTTAAAGATCAGTATGATAGGTCTGCCTTTACTTTATAGAAAGCTAGCTTCTATAAAGATTTTTTTCACTGTTTACTAGTGAAATGAGAAAAGCAACGCTATTTATAAAAGGCCTTATGTCATGTATATACATTGTCTTTGAAATATTTGTGATTTAGTTTATTGCTTGTAAAAGAGAAATTATATAATTTATTTAGTAAATACTACTGTAAAGTATAGTTTTATTGAAAGAAATAAAATATTTTGTTCTCAGTTGTGGTGATACATTGATTCCAAAGACTTATACTCTCTCTCTTTCTCTCTCTGTGCATGCGTGTGTGTGTGTGTGTGTGTGTGTGTGTGTGTGTGTGTGTGTGTGTGTGTGTGCATGCGCACGCGTGTATGTTGGGAGTTTGGGCGGTCAAAGCTAGGGCTTTGTATGTATTAGGCAGGCAAGGGCTCTACCACCAAACTATAGCCTTAGCCTACATTTGTTGATTAGTAAAATAAAAAAGTAAATTCTTTGATTAGAAATAACTCCAATGTGGTGGTTTGAATAAAAGTGCCCCCCCATGAGCTCATATATTTAAATGCTTAGAGTGTGTCATTATTTGAAAGAATTAGGAGGTGTGGCCTTGTTGGAAGAAGTATTTTGTGAGGGGTGAGATTTGAGATTTCAAAAGCCCAACCCAGGCTCAGTGGCTCTCACTTTCTCCCACCTGCAAATCTGGATGTAGAACTTTTAGCTCCTTCTCTAGCACCATGTCTAATGTTTCTGAAACTGTAAGTCAGGCCCAATTAAATACCTTCATTTGTAAGAGTTGCCATAGTCAGGCTGGACAGATAGCTCAGAGGTTAAGAGCACTGACTGTTCTTCCAGAGGTCCTGAGTACAATTCCCAGCATCCATATGACAGCTAACAACTCTCTGTAATTCCAAGATCTGACACCCTTACACAGTTATACATGCAGGCAAAACACCAAATCACATAAAATAAAAATAAATATTAAAAAACAAAACAAAAAAAGAGTTGCTATAGTCATAGAGTTTCTTCACAGAAACAGAACATTAACTAAGAACACCTAGTATAGATTTTTCTGGAATTTTAAGTAAACTGAAGCTCATGACAGGCAGAAATGGAATAATAGAATTCCTAGTTCTAAGAATCTATCTAATAGTAGACTCTGCTCAGCTAACCCAATGAACATTTCCAAATATGCTGATGTGTTAGTGTGTTGTGAAATGGTCACCAACAACCTCAAAATCACAATAGATTTAATTAGGATTAAATCACTCACATATGTGAGCCAGATATAGCTCAGCTGAGGGTTGTCTTTATTTGGGGACCTGAAGCAGCCCTGAGGTGTGCCACTGTTAAGGCAATAAAAGGAGAACAGTGGGCAAATATAGCATTTCTAGTGCATGAATTACTTTTCCATTTATGTTCCTTTAGCAGAGCAAGTGACAGTGGTGTCCTAAGCCAATAGGGTTATAGGGGTATGGTTATATATTATGTATCTAATAAAGCTTGCCTTGTCTCAGAGGACAGAGACAGCCACAGAGACAGCCATAGAAGTCACAGAGTGGTGGCATACACCTTTAATTCTAGCACTTGGGAAGCAGAGGCAGAGATCTGTGAATTCAAAGTCTCACTGGTCTACATGAGTTTGATCCAATCCAGGAGAGAAACAGAGTCAGACAGTGGTGGCACACCTTTAATCCCAGCATGTGGGATCCCATGCCTCTGCTCCTAGTACTTAGAAGCACACGGCCTTTAATCCCAGTACTCACAAGTTTGAAACAGGAAGTGATATGGCTGGACAGAGAAAGGAATATAAGGCAGGAAGAGACAAGGGTTTTCCCCTTATGGTTCTCGTCACTTCTATTTGGTCTGAAGATGTGTAGAGACAGGATCTACCACTTTCAGCCTGAGGATTTGGCAAGGTGCTGTGGTTTGTTCCTCTGTCTCTCTGATCATTCAGCTTTTCCCCAATATCTGGCTTCAGGATTTTATTATAAGACCAATTAGGATTTATGCAGCATATAGCACTCAACATGGGGAAAGAATTCATTAAAAAGATGCTTGCCTGTGGTTTTACAGCCACCAGCACAGGCCAGAGCTACACATGATCAGAGTCACTACCCTGCTGACTAAATAGTTACCAGGACTTAGTCACTTTTGCACATTTCCTTGTGCAGATGGTTGACTCTTTGGCTTGTCCCCTCTCCCGAAGGGTTGTGGCTCTCTCTGGACCCCCTCCTTGAGCTACTGCCACATTAGGTAGCTGCCTCACTTCACAGTTACCTGATTTGTCATTGACAGTAGATTTAATGAGTCAATTGGGATTTCTTAAAAAGGGAAAGTAGTTTAAAGCAGAGAGAGAGGGGTTCTCCCACACACACACACATTAAAAAATGAGACACAGTATTACAATGGAAGGAGTTTGGTCTCTGCTTGAATTATTGAACAATTTTAAAAGGGAACAATTAAATGAGAGGATGATTGATTTAAATGGGACTTAAGTTATGTCTATTATAAATATTATTTGTTTGATCATTTTTTCTTATCTTTTAAAAAGTTGGTTAATATGAGTACCAAGATAAAAGTCTTAGAAAATCTTGTTAAAACTGATCAGAGAGATATTCGGACCCAGTCAGAAGAATTTACAGGAGAACCAACTTCTGCACTGCAATATAAGGCTAGGGAAGCACATCCTAAGGCTCCGAACAGCCAACCTTAGTTTATCCAGTAACCTTACAGAATTGCCAAATGATAGGTATCTCCCAGACTATTTAAGAGCTCAGTGGACTCTTGTGTAAATGTTAGATTTGAGAAGATTCAAGGAAGTAATAATCTCATATAGCATGCACACACCATTTATAAAATAGATGTTAAACTCAGGGTCAATTTGTAATGGAATTATCCCTCAAGATTGGACAGTTCTTTGGAGGCTGATACCCAATTACAATGGAGGACTTGGTGGAAGGATGAAGCTAAGATCATTGAACAATGAGGTAAGCCTAGAGGTATTAAAAATTTCCCAAGACCAACTTCTTAGAAGGGGAGATTATGCTAATGTAGAAAGGCAAACTTTATATGATGACCATATCCTGATTTTATGCCACATGAAAGCCTTGAATGCTTGGGATAGAACTGAAGGAGTAAGGAAAAGAATTGAGTCATTTACAAAAGTTATACAAAGCCAAAAAAGAAACCTTCACTGATTTTTTACAAACATTGGCCTCAGCTGTAAATAGAATGATACCAAATTCAGAAGCTAGACAGCCAATAATTAAATCTCTAGCTTTTGAAAATGCTAATTCACAATGCAAAAGGATAACGGGGCCATTAAAAGCAAGATCAGAACACTTGGAGAAATGGATCTGAGATACAATTAATATAGAATGTCATATCTATGATGATGGTTAGATAGGAAAAGCTATTTCCAAAGATTTGGAGAAAAATCAAAATGTCAAATTTTATGACTGTGGAAAGCAAGATCACCTTAAAAAGAGCTGTAAACAGGGCATTGCTATAAACAATATCTTTGCTAATAATAACCTCAGCAAAACATCCCTTCCTTCTGGATTATGTAGAAGGTGGAGCAAAAGCAGACATTGGACTAACAAGTGCAGGTCAACAAGGGACAAACAAGGTGATGTTTGCCTTTGAGAAACTCCCTGAAGGGGGCTTTTGCAGGCCACTATGTCAAATTCAGTTCAGTCATTTCATGTCATCATGAAGGAAACACCTTCCAGAGCAATTAAAGAACCTAAGTCTATTCTTTAAAAAAAATGCTCTGGACAATAGAACAGCTACAGACGAGGATAAAAAAATCAGATGAAACCATGAAGATTTCTGGCTAACTTTTATAAATGAGCAAAGACCAAAATAAAAAATAGATGATATTGTCATTAAAGGTCTAGTAGACACAGATGTGGATGTAACAATAACTGCACCAGAATCTTGGCATCCAGATTGGCCCCCTTGGGAGGTAAACGTTTAACTTTTGGAGATTGAAACATTTTCCCAGGTAAAACAGAGTATGAGATGGGTCAAATGTATAGGGCCAGAGGACAGAAAGGAAAATTAAAGCCATACGTGGCTTAATTTGCCACGATTTTATATGGACATGATTTATTACAGAAATGGAATGCTCAGATTAGCAATCTCAGAAATGAACCATAAACTAACATATGTTTCTGGGGAAAATATTAGAATGTATGAGAAACAGTCACTAACCAGTCAGATTGTGCAAAAACAAGGCACAGTAGCTACTGATATTTCAAAGGCACTAACAGCTCTACCTTTAAAATGGTTAATAGTTAAACCTGTATGGGTTCAGCAATGGCCTTTAACAAAAGAGAAATCACAGGCCTTAGAGCAGCTGGTACCTAAACTGGCCTTCCTCTATAATCATAGAAATGACCACCTTAACTGCCATTACAGACCCTTCATCCAGAAACTGATGGAAGCTGAAGCAGAGATCCATAGCTAAGCACCTGGTTGAGTTCCTGGTCCAGCTGAAGAGAGATAAAGGAGAGAGTATATGAGGAAAAGGATCAGAATCATGAGGAGGAGACCCACAGAGATGGCTGACCCGAGCTATTGGGAGCTCAGCAACTCCAAAATGACAACTGAGAACCTTAATTGAATGGAACTAAACCCTCCGAATGTAGATGACAGTCAAACAGTATGGGCAGTTAGTGGAGCCTCTTGCAGTTGAACCAGAGTTTATTCCTGGTGCATGAATTGGTTTCTTAGAGCCCATTCTCTACAGAAGAATACCTTACTCAGGTTTGCTACTAGAGGGAGGTCCTCAGTCCTACCTCAACTGGATATGCCAGACCAAATCGACTTACCTTGACAGTCCTTGCCCTCCCTGGGGAATAGATGGGGAATGGGGTGGAGGGAAGCTGGTGGAGGACTGGGAGGAGGGGAGGGAGGGGGAGAGGTGTAGATATGGGGGAAATTTTTTAAATAAAATCAGCTGATCCAGGAGCTGATAAATGCTCAGCATACTAAAGAATCAACCAGTCCTTCAAATCCTCCTGTATTTGTTATTAAAAAGAAATCTGGAAAATGGAAAATGGTACAAATTCTCCTGTACTTGTTATTAAAAAGAAATTTGAAAAATGGAGAATGGTAACAGATCTAAGAGCTGTTAACAAGGTAATTTAGCCAATGAGCTCTCTACAATTTGGAATTTCTATGCCTTCTCTATTACCTAAAGGATGGCCTCTTATTTAAAAGACCAATTTAAAAGACTGTTTATAGTTATCAATTTAAAAGAAGTGGCTGTGGCTTGTTCCTCTGTCTCTCTGGTCTTTTAGCTTTTCTCTAATATCTGGCTCTGGGTTTTTATTATAAGACCAAGTAGGATTCGTGCAACAGAAGGTTGCTACTTCCCACATAGAAATGAAGCCATCAGAGGGGGCAGTAAATACTGTAAACAAGGAATTTACACTGTCTGATAGCCAAGTCTACAGAAAGGCATTCCTACTGAGATAGATGCTCAAAATAAAATATTTAATGTTAATGCAGGATGTTTCTTGTAAACAAGCACAGTATAAAAAATCATAAATATAGTCTAGAACCAGCTTATATGTATTTATAAACTCCTTATAAACATATTTATAAACTTTCTCATCATAAGTAGAAATTTTACCAGGAAAGTTGATGCTCAGAATCCATCTTGGGTTAAGATCTGTTGTAGGTTTATATATTTTGTGCCGCTGAAGCAGAATAACCCATGCTAGGTAATTATAGAGAACAAAAACCTGCTTATGGTTCTATAGGTTGAGAAGTCCAAGACAAGACACCCATAAGACCAGTCCAAGGCAGAAGGGCAAGAAGAAAGCCAACTCCCCTGGTCCTTTTCAAGGATTGATCCAGACATAAGGACGGGGCCATTGTGACCTAAACATGGTCAGAGGCTCCAGCTGCCAAAATGCTTACACTGGGGTTTGAGTTCACACTGTACGAATTTCTGTTGGCATTTCAAACCATGGCCATGTCAACAAAAAGTTCTAAAGTGAATGAAGGCAGCCCTGCCTCTCTCCAGCAGATATAGTTCCTCATGACACGTCTGCCTACAGGACTCTCCTGTCCCCTCCCATTTTTAAGTCTACCCACTTATCTCAGCTGGGTTCTCAATAAGGAACCCATTGATTCCTAGGAATATTGTAGATGGCTTGCCTTTGTGGAGATGAAATTGTTATGGGCTTTATTTTTTATGTATTCTTGAAGAAAAACGTTGTGATTTCCATTAAATTCATAGTGACATTGGCCCAAGGAATGTTAAGAACTGTTATTTTAAGGCCTAACTCAAATACCATTTTAATGCCATGAGTTTGTCTGTGACCCTAACCCTACATCCCCACTTAAATACTATATAAACATACCAAAGTTACTTCCTACTCTATTGCTGAGCTGATTGGTAAGGTCCACCACACCCATGAGGTCATTCTCCAACACTTAAAGTCATATGACAGTAGATTTTAACCTCTTATACAAAATTCTTTGACAGTGACAGTTGGCCTCTTTTTGGAGAAATCATGCCCAGAGACTTCTGACCTGCTGCAATTTTGGTTGGCTGATTTCTGGGCCTTCTCCACCTTTGACAGCTTGGGATCTCTGTTCACAAGCCCCCTGGAAATTCCCTTCATCTCCTTGTTCTGCCAGGTCTTCTCTGAATGCTGTGGCTTCCTCTTTTTGGATTTACTGTCTCCATAAAGCACACCAAAGTCAAAAGGTCAGGAGTGACGTGGCTCAAGATGAGCCAAGCACTTTCTTCTTGACAACTCGAAACTTAAGCAGAGACACATGGGCACGTTTGTAAATGAGTCACAAGAGATACTCTCTCAGAAGACCATGCATGTGGTTATATAGGTGTTAAACACAAGTTTCCACAGTTTCTGCCTTTTAGTTCCTCCTTTATGCTTTGTGTGTGTGTGTGTGTGTGTGTGTGTGTGTGTGTGTGTGTGTGTGTGTGTCTTCTGGGGGTTAATCCCAGGGCCTTCTGCGTGCTAGGCAAGCACTCTACCATTAAGTGACACTCCCAGTCACCTCAACTTCTTTTCATAAGCAAAGCAAACAAAGAGACAGAGATGTAGGGAGAAAAGAAATTTATAAAAGTGATCATGGGGAGCTGGGAATGTGGTCAGAAAGTAGAGTGAAAGCCTAGTAGTCAAGAAGCACTGGGCTTGAACTCTAATATCACATAGTCTAAGCGCTATAATACATGTCTGTAATCCTGACATTTGGAAGGTGGGGCAGGAAGATCACAACTACAGTGCCATCCTTGGCTGTATAGCAAGTTTGAAGCTAATTTGGAGTATGTCAAATAACAAAAGGGACAGCTGGGCATAATGGTGCCCCCCTCTAATCCTAGCACTTGTGAGACAGAAGCAAGCAGATCTCTGTCAGTTCAAGGCCAGCCTACTCAACATAGTGAGTGCCAGCCAGGGCTACACAGTAAGATTGTATCTAATAAATACATGCATACATACATACATAAATAAAGTAATGAATACAGAATTGATCACATGGAGTCTATAGTTTCTATAAGACATTCAGGGCAGGGATGGTAGCACACACCTTTAATCCCAGCACTGGAGAGGCAGAGGCAGGTAGATCTCTGTGAGTTCTAGATCAGCCAGAGCTATATAGTGAGACCCTGTCTTGGGAAAGAAAAAAAAAAAAAATGACACTCAGGCAATGAGGCTGGTGATGAAAAACTTGGTCTCAAATAAAAAGTTTAATTGGGGCTAGAGAGATGGTTCAGTAGTTAAGAGCACATAATGCTCTTTTGAGAACCTGAATTCCATTTCCAGCACCCACATCAGACTCACAAATTCAGTTATTCTGGCTTCTGGGGTTCTAACACCCTCTTCTGGATTCTGCAGGCATACACACACACACACACACACACACACACACACACCTGGTGTTCACTCACACACACGTGTATATAAATAATAAATTTTAATTATTTCTGGTGCATATGATACATTAGTTACTTTTCTCACATTATGACAAAACACCACAACTAAAGCAACTTCGAAAAGAAAGAGTCTAGTTGGGTTCATAGTTCCAGAGAAATAAGAGGCCAGCACCATCACAACAGGCAGGCATGGCAGCTAGAGAAAGTAGCTAAGAGCTTACTTACATCTTGAAAGGAGGAGGAGGAGGGGGAGGAGGAGAGAGCAGTCCACCTTCAGTGACAAACCTCCTCCAACAAGAGCACACCTCCTAGGACTTCCCAAACAGCACCACCAACTGGGGCCTGATCATTCATATACCCAAGACTGAGGAATAGCTCATTCAAACCTCCACAATATTTGTTTTGCTTACATGTATGTCTCTGCATCATATGGGTGCCTGGTGCTTGGGGAGGCTGTCGCAAGCAGCTCCTGAGTACTCTCCGCTGGTCAGGCAGAGATGAAGGACAACAAGACTCAGACACTAGTGGCGGTTCGATAACCTTTACTTATGCTCATCAAGATCACACAACACAACAATACAATATAATAGTAAGTTGCTACGACCTGTCCGCCATCCGCGTCTTGATCTCGGTTGTCAGCACTCGGGCGAGGAGAGTAGCCAAGTCTCGATCAATCGCTGGTTCGGGCCAAATGCTCGGGACTCTTTCCTCGGGCCTGTCTCTGGTCTGGTCAAGCCTCAATCAATCGCTCGGAACTCTCTGGACAGGGAATCGGAGGGAGTCGTCCATCTGGTGAGTCAGCTGTCAGCGTAGCAGCGTGGCAGTCTGTTCATAGAGCAGGCGAGCTCTCCGACTGAGCTGAAGTCGCTGTATTTATACTACTAAGTAAACAACTCGTACTTTCCTGCCTAACATCTCCTCATCACACTCTGCATAAACAACTTTGCATCTGGTTATCACACTTTAAGTAAACACGCTTTTCTCAACTTGTTTTCCTGTACAAACATGTTTTCCTCAATTTGTTTTTCTCACTTTAAGCATCAAAATATTTTCTTACTCTTATCTCACTTCAGACAAGTTGTATTACGTCACCCAGTGGCTACTCTGCCTTGCCCAAAAGCTTCCATTTTATGCTCCTTACAGAGGCATTAGGTTCCCTAGAACTGAAGTTATAGATTATTGTGAGCTGCTATATGGGTGCTAGGAATCTTACTCAGGTCTTCTACAAGAGTAGTTAGTGCTCTTAGCCTATTAGCCATCTCTCCAGCCCCCAAAATAATAATATATTTTTAAAAAATATATGTAAATAGAGACAGCTCTGTTTGGGGTTTGGGAATTGAGGGGAGGTGAGAGGTGATGTTTATTTTTGTTTATTTGTTTGTTTGTTTGGCAACAGGAATACTATATGATCCTGGCTGGCCTGGAAATTACTATGTAGGCCAGGTTAGCCTCAGACTCACAGAGCCCCACCCACCTCTGTCTCCAGCTGTTGAGGTTAAGGGCCCTTGCCCCTATGCCCAGCTGGAGGCAGCTTTTTAGGAAAGAAAAATCATTCTGAGAATGGGAAGATGATGGGCTAAAGACTGAAGGAAACAATGAGCTAGTGGTTGAGGAAAAGTCCCCAGAGCATTAGTCCACACAATGTGTCGTCCATTACAGCACCTGCCCTGCCCTTTCGTAGTAGGAAGGCTTTTCCCAAATGCTGTATTGCAAAATATTATTTTAAGGTATGTTACTTTTGTTTATGCTCTGGAACATTTGTTTAATGATGCAAAGATGTGTTACATTTGTTTGATTAAATAAAATTTGCCTGTGGTCAGGAGGCTGAGTCAGCAACCAGCTGACAGGAAGTGGTGGGGAGGAGCCAGGTGGAGAATGGCTGTTACTTGTGGGTAAGTGTCTCGTGCCACCTTGTCCCGCAAGGAAGATGCGACACCCAGGCTCTTCTTTCAGCAGTTTTATTCAGGAACCTTGAATTCTGACTTCTGACTTACTTACTTACTTATGACAGGGACTGACTGACTTGCTACATGTTCTCTCTCATTCCTTCTCCTTCTGACCACGGGAAACCCACCCACAGCCTAAATAGCCTCTGGGCAGTCAACCCCAGTACGCCACGTAGGCACTACCCATAGGTCCAGGTACGTGGAAGCAAGCCAGATCCTCAGCCTTAGCCATATATGGAGTTGTTTACCACAGAGAGTGTTCACCATCAGGAAGGTAGAGGCATGGCTACATGCAGCTCTCCACAGGTGAGGAAGAATAAGGGCTTTGGGAGATGTGATCAAGGAGAGTAGGTGAGCAACCTGCAATTCAGCCTCCCTGGGAATCAAAATTCCAACTCAAATTTTGAATCTTGAGTTCTTTAGAGGGCAGAGATTTAGGTAAATTCCCTTGGTAGCTTTGAAAGAGTCGGTGCCTAAGGGAACAGAATCCCCTCCGGCTTCGGACTTTGCAGCTGAACTGCTACTGGTAGCAGTGACTTGCAGTTGCTGATTAAGACAGCCATTGCCTAAAGGGCAGCAACAGTTTAAAAAGAGGACAATACTCTGCCCCTTAGACGAAGCCCACAGATCAGGGGGACTTGAGTCTTCCTCACAAACTGGCTTCTTTCATATTAGTTTCACTCACAGAACATACAGAGCAGTCAGGTAGCTGAACAGAACTCATCCCAGGAAGAGATGCTGCAAATTACATGAATCTGAAAGGGGCATCTGCAGCCATCTAAAGTGAAACAGCTCAAGTCTTACTGTTGCCTGTAACAACTGAACTTCTGGTGAAGCATTAGGACTCCAAGAGAAACACCAGAGACTCATGTTTTCCTTGAAGGCATCCATCCAGGCCACTTAGCCTCTGGTTAAACCATCAAACCTGTCAACTGATACTCAAAAAAGCTCTAACTGGAACAAAGCTGTCCAAACATTCCACTGCCAAAATAGACCCTATAAAGCAGAGGTCATAGGCGCATGTGCAGAAAGCCCAAGGGTTCTCAGCCTTCCATACACAGTGACCACACTTGCAACAAAGAAACAATCCTGATGATTGGTCCTGCCTCCAGAAGCTGACTTAACTGAAAGATATGTAACTCGGTTACAGGACTCATAAAAGCTCCCCAGGTAATTCCAATGCCAGCAAGGTTTAGAGCCACGAACAGCCAATAGACATTGCTTGACCTGTGTCATAGTGGCTTCTACAGTGTATTTAACATTGTTTGCTGCTGTTAATTAGCTGTTCTTATTGTTTCCATTTTTGTTGTTGTTGAAGTTTTAATTGAAGGTCCCTTATTGGTCCTGCTTTCATGAGTGGCCGGGATCAAGGCAAAAGGGAGGGCAGCAGGTGAGCAGGGAGGGTCATTTCCACACAGCACTAAACAGCCAAGCACAGAGTCAGTGTTGCTGTAAGAAGTGGGCAGCATGGGAGAGAAAGCAATAGAGAATCATTAAAAATAATACAGGCTCCCCCTAAACTGGATGCCCGGGTAGGGGCTTAGTCTGCTTCAACCTAAGAGTAGATCAGAATATCAAAAGCTATTTAGGGTCAGGAGGTGGTGTCAATGGCTTTTAATCCCAGCACTTGGGAGACAGAGGGAAAAGGATCTCTGTGAGTTCAAGGCCAGCCTGGTCTACGGAATTCCAGGACAGATAAAGCTACATGAAAAACCTTGGCTCAAACACACGGGGGTGGGGGGGTGGGGGGGTGGTCTGTTTAGGAAGGCCAGAACTGTCAGGGATGGAGGGAGGAGAAGAGTTTCATTTATTTTAACAACAGGAGGTGAAAGGATTGCCCACTCCCTGCTGGGACACCGGATCCCCTCCTGTCTGGCAGGAAAGAGGCAGCCTGCACCACCCAGGAGATCTGGGGATGCTCCATGCTCCAAGCAGGGGCTGGAGGCAGCTCACAAGGCTTGCCTTCCAGGGAGCTGCCACCTGGTTCTTCTGCCAGGGTTCAGGCGTCCTTGACCTCCTCTTAGGAATTTGTTTGTAATTCATGCTTGATCCCTTTCAACTTCTCGATGGCATCCTTGGAGCTGGCATTTTGATCTTAAGGGGTGCCTTGATAGAGCAAAGAGCTGAGGAGAGACTTCAACTCAACTGTCTCAATAATCAGTTCTCTAAGGCAGAAGGGAAGCAGACAATGAGCAATTTCAAAAGGGAACAGCCAGTGATACCCAATGGGCAGTTCGAGAAACCAGGACAAGCAAGGTATCTGACCATTTGACATAAGAAACTGCAAGGTCCAGAGCCAAACCTAGCCTTATCTGTAGAATGTTCACATTGGAGTTTTTATGTTGCCAACCTTATGCCCGATACCTACAGTTGGCATACACAAGCTTAGTTCTACTTGAAATGCCCCATCCCTGCCTTTAAGGCTCCCAAGCCCTGGTACTATCCTCACAGTCCACCCTGGTTGTCCCTGTTAGGTCCCAAAGAAACTCAGGACAGAGGGCTAACTGTGATGCTCATTAGCATCAAAGCTGATGCTGGCCTCCCCCTCAGCACCGTGGCTCCTCTCAGCCCTGCCCCCAAGCCCATGACCACCCCTTCCCCCAGCTTCTCTCTCCTGCCATTTCAGTCACATAGTCTCTCAGTTTCCTTGACTCTGTCTTTCTAGGCTCCCTCTCCTCTCTTGTTCTCCTTTCCTTTTTCTCTCCCTTCATGGTCAAGTTCAGTCTGGACTGTCTAGATGCCTCTAGCTATTCTTTCCTCATATCTACAATGAAAACCTTCTCCTCAAGTGTCCCTTGGGGCAGCCATGTCCTCATTTTATTCAATCCCCTCTACCCATAGTGCTCTTCCTCTTTGCCTTTCTCTGCCTAACTAACTTCTGATCTTCTGGGTCTCATGGAAGTGTCTCATTACCCCTCAAATTGAGATGGGGCCACTGATTATCCCTATCGTGTGTTGCTTAGCACCTTCATTCACTGTAGCATCTGCAACCACAGGGCCTGGATCTGTAGGATGGAGAGATAGCTGGATGGAGTGTGGGTGGGTTGAGGTGGGGGTGGGGATATGGAAAGGCAGCCATGAGGGAGGTAAACAAATGGAGATTAGAACCAGAAAGCAGGGGGCTGGAGAGATGGCTCAGCGGTTGAGAGCACCGTCTGCTCTTCCAGAGGACCCGGGTTCGATTGCCAGCACCCACATGAGGTCCAACCAGAAAGACAACTTGCAGTGCAATTTTTGAAAAAGATTTCACGGCATCAGTGGCCTATGTGAAAGAAGAAAGAATGGAGGCTCATGCCTTCTTCCACTGCAGTCAGAGACCACTGCAAAGTGGGTATTCTCAGAGCCTGGGGATGGGGGCTAAAATCAGGGCACTTAATCCAGTAAAGAGGGAACCACAGAGGAAACCCATTACCACCGGAGATACTCTCTGCATGGAATGGAGTAAAACAAGAAAAGGGAAAATAACCTTTTCTTCAGTGCATCCCCACCCTCAGGCTCCCACAATGTCTGTCATTGGTTGAACCTTCTTTAAAAGTAATTGGCAAAGGAGTTTGGGAATGTAATTTGCAAAGATAAGAGCCCCTACAACACAGAGCAAAAACAGCCCAGATGTAGAGGACAGATCTAGGTGTGAATAATAACTCATGAGAAAGAGGAGGCTGCAGTCACTGCCTGACCTTCCCTCTGGAGATGAAAAGGTCATGGAGAAAAAGACAGAGTACTATGGACTGAGACCCAAGTAATTCAGCAGGGGTTACTATTTATATGCCTTGTAGGATTAGATAAGGAAGAGAAAGGTAAGTTGTAACTGGCTGGTTTTTGTGTTTTTTGAGATTAATGATTGATGTAGGAGGGCTCAGCCCATGGTGGGAGGTGGTCCTGAGTTGTCTCTAAAAAGCAAGCTGAGCAAGCCAAGAGAGGCAGGCCAGCAAACCTCACACCTCCAGGGCCTCTGCTTCAGCTGCTGTTTTGAATTCCCACCCTGCCTTACTTGATGATGGATTCTGACTAGAACTGTAGGGTGAAATAGACCCTTTTCCTTCCCAAGCTGGCTAATTCAGGGTTCTTGGCATTTCACAAGCCTCTCCTGGAAATAACAAAAGACAGGTAGACCCAAGTTTGTCCCCACTCAGGTACATGCTGTCTGGAGGATTATGACAAGGGAATTTGCCTCCGTAAAACAGAGACTATCCTGGTATGACAAACAAGAACTGAATGAGACTATTTATAAGGCACTTCACCTGTGTGATCTATATTCTCAACTGATGATCCTAAGAAAAGGAATCCTCTGAGGCTGTGGACCCTCTTCTAGATGCCATCCCAGGTGCTCTTCCAACATTGCCATTACTAACACAATCTGTGCTAGCTCCCATGCCTTTCTCTGGTGTTGAGGAACCATTAGCTTTGTGTTAACTCAGTGAGATGTCAGTCAGAGTCGCAGCCATGACAGCAAGATTGTTCACAGAGTTATTGGGAGGTCCATTTCCTCCTGGCCTTTGGCCAGTGCCTTAGTTCCCTACCATGTGGGCCTCATCTTCACAGCATGGGAACTAGCATGCCTCAGAATTGCCATGTGGAAAGTGAAGTGAGAAGATAAGCAGGCTCCTATTCTGTGATTACCAGGGGTAAGGAGAGGGCAACCATCCCTCTTCCCAACTATGGACAAGACCACCCCATACCTGTCCTGGGGGAACAAATGTCCACTTCTGGCTGCAGAGCCCTGGATTCTTGGTGATATGCCACAGTCTGAAGTGTGCAACTGTAAAGGTGAAGAGATCTAAAGAAGGCTTTCTGTCCTCTGCTTTCAAGAATATAGGACTATAGGGCTGGAGAGATGGCTCAGAGGTTAAGAGCACTGACTGTTCTTCCAGAGGTTCTGGGTTCAATTCCCAACAACCACATGGTGGCTCACAACCATCTATAATGAGATCTGGTGCCCTCTACTGTATACTGTATACATCATAAATAAATAAATAAATTTTAAAAAATAATTAAATAAAAAAGAGTATAAGACTGTGCCCCTTAAATAACTTAATTATGTCTCATGTGCTGGTCATTTCATCTCTATGTGAAGCCCTGAGGAATTCACTCTATTTGACAGGGAGGAGACTGAAACTCAGAGAAATGAAATATAGAGCCAGTCATGTCACATGACTACAAAACCCTGATTCAATAAATAAATAACTAAAAATAAGACTTAAGTTTGAAGGTATTTGGAAAGTATCATGAAGATTATCTAAGGCTTGGAAATAGGAAACAAGACTGCTGTAGGTCTTCAGCTCAAAATTACACTAAAATGATAGTGAAGGAGGACCATTTTGCAGAGTCTGGAGACATTTACAGTATCTAGAGTGGATACTACTGCCATCTAGTGGTTATAATCTAGAATTGCTGCAACCCCACAGCAAGGAAGTCCAAGGGTTGACTTTTTGACTCTTACTATTGAGAAGTCCTATTCAAGGACCATGTGACGATGTCTGACTTGTTACTGACTCTACTAGTTGGGTCTCCAGCATATCAACATGTAGAACCTTGGTTTCACGCCTTAGCCCTGTCTTGGAAGCTAACGCCCAGCAGTATGGAGTCTTTAGCAATAGGTTTTAGTGGAGAACCAAGAGCAACGACAGTAGTCTGTATTGTTGGTGGGACCTTTTGGTATAAGCAGAGTTTTCCCATCTTGGCAGCTGCTTCCAAATTGCCACAGTGATGTTTATATTACTTATAAATGCTTGACTGATAACTCAGGCTTGTTACTAAATCTTACAACTTAAATTAATCCATTTCTGTTCATCTACGTTCTGCCGTGCGGATCACGTGGATCATGGCTTTACCTGTCCACCAGCATGTCTTGCTCCCCTAACCCCACCCTTCCTCCTCCCAGAGTCCTCTGGGTCTGGCTACCCAGCCTATACTTCCTGCCTGGTTAGTGGTCTGCCAGCGGTTTATTAATCAACAACAGTAATACATATTTACAGTGTACAGGATTATTTCAAAGCATTTTGGACCTCTCTAAACAATAATTTATGAGGAGGTATCCTACACCTGGCTTGTTCTTTTTGTGGTGCTTGCAATCAAACCCAGGGCCTGTGTACTATTGAGCTATAAACCCCCAACCTTACCCTCACTTTATAAAGATAAATACACACTGAATTTGGGTCTCATCCTTGTACCCCTCATGGAACTAACACTTTCCTAAAGGCCCTTGGTGTAAATACAGTTTTGTTCAAGATATAGGAGGCCTGGGATTTCTGGGAAGGAATTTAAGGCACAGTTCTGCCCATCATGCCTTTCTGATTAATTTTAACATCCATTGGACAGGTGGGTCTGAGCTGTATAAAAAGCAGGCTGAACAAGCCATGTGGAACAAGCTAATAAGCAGCGCTCCCGTGGCCTCTGCTTGGCTCCTACTGTCATTCTTGTCCTGACTTACCCTTGTGTATCTGTGAGAAGTATGTTTCTCACCCACTGAATGCTATGCCATGCAGATGCAGTTGCTGAGCCCACAAAGCCATGCATGTCTCTATTATACCGCAGAGCTTCCTTCAAGGATAGGAGATATATATATATATGTATGTATGTATGTATGTATGTATGTATGTATGTATGCTAATTCCTTTAACCAACACAAGCATCCTCTAAAGCCAGTAACTCAGGCTAAGGGTGAAGCTCTGGGACAGAGTACTTGCCAACCATGCAGAGTGTGGTGGCACACACATTTGATCCCAGCATTTGAGTGTAGTGGGATTACATTATTACATTGTAGATAATTATCCCGCCTACTGGTTTAATAAAGATGCTGATTGGACAAAGGCAGACAGGAAGTATGAGTGGGGCTACCAGACTAAGAAAACTCTGGGAACAGGAAGAACAGAGCAGAGACACCACAGAGATGCCAGGAAAGAAGTTGAAATGATGCTGAGAAAAGGTACCGAGCCGCATGGCTGATCAAGATATGAATCATGGGTCAGTTTAAGAGTAAAGAGTTAGAAAGTTATGGGCCTGGGCCCTAGGTCAATCAGCATAAAATTAATGTAAGCATCTACGTATTTCTGTGGGAATGTGAATCCAAACCTTGAGGCTAGGCCTGAAAATCCAGGCCAGAAACTTACTACTACACTTGAGAGGCAGTGACAGACAGATCTCTGTGAGTTTGAAGTCAGCCTGGTCTACAGAGCAAGTTCCAGGCAAGTCAGGGCTGTATAGTAAGACCTTGTTTCAAAAACAAACAAACAAAACCAGAAGTAAGTAACACGCTATTCCAGCCACACCATCTGCCTTTTTCATCACCATCCCTCAAATAAATCCCTAAGAAGAGTTTGGGGATTTTTGAATTTTTATTTAATTTATTTATTTATTGTAAAAATGAGAGCCTTCTCCCAAAATCTATCACATAGGGCTCTGAGGCACACTTCTGGGAGCCATGTGCAGCAAATAAATTCCAACCTCCTTTCTTCCAGCCTTTGCAAGTTTCATAGTTAGCAATTATTTATTTAAGTTGGTCCTGTTTCTTATTTATTCCCAGGAACATTTCACATTGGTTGATTAATTCAAACACCTATAAATCAGTTGGGTTTTTTGTTGTTTGGTTTGGTTTTTCAAGACAGGGTTTCTCTGTGTAGCTTTGGCTGTCCTGGAACTTGCTGTGTAGACCAGGATGGCCTCGAACTCACAGAGATCCTCCTGGGAAGGATTGAAGGCATGTGCCACCACGGTCCAGCAGGAATCAATTCTATGTTAAGTTTACAGTAGTGTACATGCCAAAGCCTGGACACCAACTAGGATGCTATCAGTCTCCTGGAACACAATGAATGCTGTCCCAAGCTCCTCAGTAAACAAAGATGTGTCCTTGGCAGAACATCTAGGGGAGAACATCCTAGATCCTCTCCGCTCAATTACAATAAGGAAATTCACAGGCTTACAGTTCTCTGGAGAGACAGCTGAGCCCTGGGCTGAATGTCAGAGGAAGGAGGAAGGAGAAAAGGGGTGGGCATGTGGAGAGTTGGGGGTTTAATATCGCTTCTGGACTGAAATAGCTCTCACTGGAACCTTCTCATGCCTCTTCATAAGAACGTGACCCTCCCTGGGACTAGCTTCTGTGGTGTGAAGGTTTTTATCAGCTCCATGAGTTCCTGTTAAAACTTCACACACACACACACACACACACACACCAGTATTGGGAGATGCTGCCTTCGATGGCTCTGGTTCATAAAGTATCCATCCACCCTCGCTGTATGAAGGACTTGTAGGAGGCCTTTATGTTTTATGAGGAACAACATTACAACATTCTCTTCAGGAGCAGAAGATTCGTTTCTGTTCTTTATAAATTAACTAGGCTCAGGCAGTATATACCAACCAACAGCACCGTGTTTCAGAGTCCCGTACAGGTGTACAATGTGCTTGGATCAAGCCGACCTGCCACTGCCAACTCCTACAGCACTACCCTACCAACTCTCCCTCCCAATTTTATGCACTTTTTTTTTTGTTTTGTTTTGTTTTATTTGTTTGCTTTTGCTTTTGAGGCAGGGTCTCACTATGTAGCTCTGGCTGTCCTGAACTCATTAGATAGATCAAGTTGGCCTCAAACTCCATTTGTCTGCCTCTGCCTCCCAAGTGCTGGGATTAAAGGAGTGCACCACCACCTTTTTTGTGTGTGTGTGCTGACATTATTTGCACTTGTAAAGAGATTATTTCCACTGGAGTAAAGACAAACCTATCAAGGCCACATCCCATTAAAAAACAAAACAAAACAAAACCTGACCCTCCCTCATGCAGGAGCCATCAGTAGCCTATAGCTCCTCAGCTCCTCATAAGCCTGATACTTCTCAAGTTTATGAGTTGCAGAATTTGAAATTATCAGGCAGTTGGAGCTGTTAGAACTAAATTTTTTGAAAGTAAGACTATCTTGTTCATATATTCAAAAACCCACCCCCACCTCTCAGTAAAATGGTTGTTAGTGAATAAACTCGCGGAGGTCAGTGTTCACACACACTTTTGTTTTAGGACAGGGTTTCATTGTGTAGTCCTGGCTGTCCTGGAATTCACTCTGTGGTCCAAGCCTACCTCGAATTCACAGAGATCTGCCTGCCTGTCTCCCAAGTGCTGGGATTAAAGATGTGTGTTGCCCAAGGGATGCGTTGCATGTTTGGTTCAGAGCAGGCTCTGGATTCTGGTCACATGTATGCACAGTGCAGTGCTGGGCAGTTCATCCTCACAACGGACCTGCGCTCAGGAACCCAGCCGCGGCGCTTGGAGTACACGGCCACCAGGTGGCGCCACCAAGCCCTCGCGTGGGGGCGGAGCGGTAGCAGAGCCGGAGCGGTATGTGGGCGCTTGGACGCTGCGTGGCGGTGGGTCTGCTGCCCCGGACGGCGTCACGGGCCTCGGCCAGCCTCCCGCGCGGGAGGGAGCAGATGGGAGCGTGCAGCCACCGAGGCCTGCACGTCACTACCAACGCGGCCTCCACCGGCCGCCACTCCGTGAGTACGCGCGCTTCGGAGCCACACTACGGAGCGCAGGCCGCGTCGGCCCCTATGCTCGGGGACGCGCGGTGTGCGCATGCGCCAGACCGCCCTGGGAGGGACATGCGCGCCGGGACCAGGGCGCGGGTGGCATTTGCGTGGGCATCGGTGGGAAGATGGGAGTGGGGGTGATTGACCATGGGGGTCTGTGCAGTGATGAAGCTGGTCGCTCTCCTTATGAAGACGTAAATTTCAGTAATTAACATGCGATGTACGGCGTGTGCAGCAGTTTATTGCTGCATAGACTCCGAAGGTAGCACGCTGGCTCGTGGAAGCCTGGGCTTCCGTGAATCAGTTCCCTTTTTCGTGGTGTGAGACTGGCAGGGCTTGTGGAGGAGCTTAGAGTACAACTTTTTGCTGTCTGTCTTAAATCTGTAGCCCTGGCTAGCCTAGAATTGGCTGTGCATCCCAAGCTGGCTTCATACTTGTGATCCTCCTGCCTCGCCTCGAGTGCTGGGATCACAGGTGTACCAGAGGGACGCGAGACTCTAGGTTTTGGGAGATGATGGGACTTCGGTTCCACATTCCGACCCCGCTGCTCTGAAGAGCCCTGTGTGTGACCTTAGGGGATCCTAGCTTACTGGGGGCAGGGCTTGGTTTTCTGTGCCGGGGAGATTAAAGGTTAACACCCATTTTTGCGATTTTGGCGGGAGTGTTAACTATATTCACACAGGCTTTAGCACTTGAGATAAGTTCTCGGTTCCTTGAAGATGCAAAGAACAGAATCGATTACTTCACGGTTTGAAAAGAGAACGCCAAAGGATAGCAGTGGAGTTAAGGAAGGCTTCCCAGATAGGAACGAGATAGATGCCAGAGGAGGGGCTGGGGAGCATTCCAGGAAAAGAAGAGTTGTGGAAAAGGTGGAGCAGGCTGCGGACTAGTACCATCTGCAGATTCAAACCCAGCCTAGGATCCATGAGATCCTGTCTTTAAAAAGTTAAAAACAAAGCATGGCTAGCCGTGTAGCTCACTGGTGAAGTAGTCACTTAGCGTTCTTTCTGAGTTCAGCTCCCAATACTGAAAGAAAATTTAAATACAAAACAAGCAAAAGTGGACCTGTATGAGAGAAACAGCTAGGACTTGAAGGGCAGGACCAGGACCTTCATTTTCTCAGACACTTTCCCGATGTTTTCAGCCCTGTTCTGCTTCCCAGTCACGTAATTCTTCCCTTGCCTGGCGACTGACAGCTGGGCTCTAATCCAAATCCAACTGTGCTCTTTGGGTCTCCGCATCTTTGTGAGGCTGAGCAACTGGCTCAGTGACATCCATTGTTCCCCTGTTGCCTACCTTGGTGCTCTTACAGGTCATGTTAAAGGAAGAAGAGTGACAAAATGCTCTAAACCCATGGAAGGTCTTCCTAAGAGTGGCCTAATAAGGCATTGCTCTGCTGGCTTCCACTGTCTCAGTGTGAGCAAATGTTCAGTCTGTTCGGTAGTGTTTTCACATGTATGTACTTCTTGGTGATTTTGTTGTTTGAAAGTGGCCACCGAGTCTAGAGCCACAGTAAACACAGTGAGATTGGTACATGCCTTACAAAGAAAATGTGTGTCGGATACGCTTCACTCCAGCATGAATTATAAGTGCTATTGCTTCAAGTTCAATATTAATGAATTAATAATATATTAAATAAAGTGTCTTTAAACAGAAACACAGACCAAACAAGATTATGCATTATTACCATTTGATGATGACCCTGAGACTTTCAGCGACCCAACCTGTGTCCCCTAGGATCAAGTGCAGCAACTTTATGGGCCACCCCCTCTTGATGATGATGGAATAGGGGCTGGAGAGATGGCTCAGCATTTAAGAACACTTGCTATTCTTAGAGAGGACCTGGGTTTGATTCCCAGTACCCATATAAGGCAGCTTACAGCCTTTTACAACTCCAGTCAAAAGAGATCAGATGTCCTCTTCGATCTCCAAGAGCATTTACACACATGTTGTGTACACCCATATACTCGGGCGCCCACACAAAAAATAAGTTTTGTTGTTGTTTTGTTTGTTTGTTTGTTTTTAATGGCTGCTGCCAATGAAGTTTTTCCTTTATGGGATTATAATGAGGACCCCATGAGTCCAGCCAGTTACAGACAGAGCAGTGTCCAGCAGATAGAGAATACTGTAGGACATGTGGAGCAGTGGTTAGTGCCGCTCTCACTCCTTCAGAACCCCATCTTTGAGACATGCTGCCTCCCTTGTCCCACCTCCCCACTCTATTCCAACCCTGACCCTGTCTTCTCTTTTCTGAGCTCTCCACAGTCATTGCCTGCTCAGGAGCAGGAACTGTCTCTGACCCTTTGCATGGCAACTGGAGTAGCATTTTGAGGCAGTAAATGTCATTAAAACTTCTTGCCTTGCCAGAATAGTGGTGTGATTGCCTCACTGGGCCTGTGGCCACCTCAGCCTCACTCTATCACTGCTTTCTACCTTATCCCGCCTCCCCGGACACACACACTGCCACATCAGCTAAGACACTTTCTGGGCTCTCTGCTCAATCTCATTTGGTCATAATCAACACACATATTATTGCCCAGTGTCTAGCAGTTAGGGACTAAGAAAAATCAATAGGTCACATCCTGCTGGTAGGATCCATCAGATACAGTCATTCAGCTCTTGTTTGGACTCAACAGAATTCTGCCTCTTGCCAATTTTTGATGCTTAAGTCAAATTCTAGGGGTACCGGGATGCTTCTCTATCTCTGGCGAGCCACAAATCTCCTGAACAGCTTGTGGCATCACCACCGTGGGAGAGATGGTCTGTCTGGTTTTATTCAGCCACAGCCACTGGAGATGCAGCCAGCAAAGTGAGGACCAGATTCCATAAATTCAGAGCGTTCCCTGTGTCTCATGACCATCCTATCAGATAGCAGAGGCTTAGCTATAGAGATGGGGGGACCCATAGAAAAACACTAGGGGTCTATGGAGGACAGAGCCCCAAGAACTGCCCCAGAGATGCCATCATGGAGCTGCTTGGGAATCTAGAAGTGCCAGACTACAATCCTGTGTTGCTGGATTAGAGTAGACTAAGATGTGCTCATTAATATTCTTAACTTTGGCTTTTAGAGTTTGAGCCACCACTACCTCGATCAGATTCTGAACGTCAAAAAGCAGAGGGTCTGCCTGGTGCACTTGAGGAAGAACTCAGGAACTTTGGAGAACCCAAGGTGAGGTGAAAATACCTTCCACCTCAGGTATCTCTTCCTATGTAGAAACTGTTCTCTCCCTGGGAACAACCCTGCATCACTAAGCATCTGTCATGTGACTTTTAGTGACTAGTGTTTCTGTGTGGATATCCCAGACCGACTTTATTTCATCTATTCCATCCCCACTGTTGGATGTTCAGCTTTTTCCCCTAGAGTTTTGTTATTTCCTCCAGCATCCTAGTTGAGAAAGACTGTCTCAGTTAGGGTTTCTGTTGCTGTGAAGAGACACCATGACCACGGCAACTCTTATAAAGGAAAACATTTCATTGGAACTGGCCAACAGTTCAGAGGTTCAGTCCATGATCATCATGGTAGGAAGCGTGGCAGCATATAGGCAGACATGGTGCCGGAGAAGGAGCTAGTAGTTCTGTCTCTCTCTAACACACACACACTCACCCTATAATGGCAAAGAGCAATATAACCAAAATACTAACTCCCACTGAGAGAATAACCTCACTGCAGCCTTGGCAGCAGTGGATATCTGCTGTAACCTGGAACAAGTTCTGCCTTGGCAAACCAGGAAACCCTGGCCCAGCCTTGGGTGAGCCCCCCTTGCCCATCATCCTTTCAGATGTAAGGAAGGCAAAGAGTGAGAAGCATGCCCTCCTTGGAGGCAAACAGTCCTCAGAGCCCAGGTCTGTGCTTCCCAAAGCTGTTTGAAGAGTCCAGCGAACTACTTTAGGCCAGATTCCTTTCTTTGTAATGGATTTTCCTTGAAACATCTAGGCGCTCTTGACTACTCACCCTCAGTCAAATAGTACCCAAATTCCTACTTGGGAAGAGTCCAGATGCCTTATTCCTTTTCAGACCTCCATGCCCATCTCTCTTCATGAAGGGCAGGTCCCTGAGGTCATGTCCAACAGTAATATTCATAAAACCCTTAGTTTAGTTGGTGCAGCAGAATCAGGCTTCCCCCTGCCTCAGCACACACAGACACACACATATACATATACACACAAGTTTGGCTTACCAGAGCCTTTGGTGTTCCAAGGCTTAGATTCCCCTTGACTCGTCCACCTTTAAGTTACTGTTAATCCCAAAGTACAGGCCAGTTGCCTCTTGACTCATCATTTTTTTTCAAACCTACTAAAAAATGATAAGGACCTGCCATACAGAAGAATATTCTACCCAGACCAGTAATATGGGTCAGTGGGTGTTGTGCATTCCTGGCAATCTGTGTTTGATCATTGGAACACACAAAAAGGTGGAAGCAGAGAGAACTGATCCACACATGCATGCCATGCCACAGGCATATGGTAACACTAATAAATAATAAGGAAATATAATTACTTTTTAAAAAGACTATTCCAACTTTTTTTAGAGTTCTTCATGACACCCCAACCCACCTTTCTTCTTCACTCTTTCCATTTCACCCTGAAAATGTCCATCACAGCCTATCAGATCAACCCCTGTCTTTAGAGAAGACGGCCTACCATTCTGGTCAATCTCATAGCCTGTCAACTATTGAACCCTGGCAGTGTGGTGGGCTGGGTAAAGGATGGATGAGATGCTACTAGCAGCCTACAGCCACTGTGGGTCCCTGGGAACCTCTCTGGTAGTGGAGCTACCTAGTGAACATCTCATAACCAATGTATATCCTTACTGGGACACAAAAGCCATAGAGGAAGATTGTATTCTTCCATTTTATTGTTGGGATGGAACACAGGCCCTTATACATGTACCTTCATATCTAGCTCTGAGCCACTTCCCAGTGCAGCAATAGTTTATTGTCATAATCAGATGCCATAAGAGTCATGAGAGGTGTTGGTGTTCATCGGCTTCTATAGCTGTCTCCACTCTCTAATTCCAGGAAGTGTTCACTGCTCCAGACTGTGTCCCTCATTAGTCACAGCCCATCCCTCCCTCCTCTGCTCCCAGAACCTACTAATCAGCTCATCTCTATGGGTTCATAGCAGTATGCAAAAAGTTGGAGTTTTTTGTTTTGTTTGCTTTAGACTGAGTCTTGTTGGTTGTTTTTGCTCTTTTTTTTGGGGGGGGGGGAGGGCTGCCACCCAGATCCCAAATAAATAACACACGGAGGCTTATTCTTAATTATAAATTCCAGGCCTTAGTTTGGCTTGTTGCTAGCTGGCTTTTCCTAAATTATGCCATCTACCTTTTCCTCTGGGCTTTTACCTTTCTCTTGCTTCTGTATGTCTTATTTTCCCCCTTACTCCTTCTGGCTGGGTGGCTGGGTGGCTCCTCTCCTTGGCCCCTGGGGTCCTCCTCTTCTTGTTCTCTTGCTCCTTCTTCCTTACTTCCCAGATTTCCCCTATTTCTTCTCTCTTCCTGCCAGCCCCACCTATCCTTTCTCCTGCCTCAGTATTGACTTTTCAGCTCTTTGTAAGACCATCAGGTGTTTTAGACAGACACAGTAACACAGCTTCACAGAGTTAAACAAATGCAACATCAAAGAATGTGATACATCCGAAGAATGGATTATCAAACTGTGGTACATCTACACAGTGGAGTACTACTCAGAAGTAAAGAAAAAATGATATCCTAAAATTTGCAGGCAAATGGATAGATTTGGAAAATATCCTCCTGGGCAAGGTATCTCAAACCCAGAAAGATAAGCAGGGGATGTACTCACTCACTAGTGGACTCTAAACAAAAAAGCAAAAAGCAAAGCATGTCCAAGCTGCAAACCACAACCACTGAACAGTTTTGGATCTGAAACACCTTGGACCGACTCCTTGGATCCCACTCCCCCTAGAGGAACACCTGACTCAGTCTTGAGGTTGGGGGGAGAAAACTGGATCTGCCAGGAGTGGAGGCTGAACTGAGCAATATTGGGACCTTGGGACCTCCCTGCCAAGATGGGGAGATGTGGAGAAGAGAGAGTGACTGGAGGGGTGGGAGGGGGAAGAGACCTTGAATAAGAATATACAGGGATAGAAAATGTGACTTTATTCATAATAAAAAAAATTAAAAAAAGAATGTGATACATCTTTGCATCATTAAACAAATGTTTCACAGCATAAACAAATATAATACATCTTAAAATAACCTTCTACAAGTCTCTTTGTATAGCCCAGGCTAGTCTTAATCCTCCTGCCTCAGCTTCAGGAGTACTAGGATTACAGGTATGCAGAAAGCCCTGTTTGCCCCTCATTCTGTGTCTTTCCTGACATATCTCTTTTGTTTGTTTGTTTGTTTTTGTTGATTTCAAGACAAGGTGTTGTAAATGATTTCCAGCCCCATTTGGGCCAGAGGTCTGACTTGCCCACAGTGGCTTTTATCCCTTAAAAAAATGACTCAGATGCTTATATTAATTTCATGCTGTTTGGCTTATATCTCAGGCACATTACTAGCTAGTTCTTTCATCTTAATTTAACCCATTTCTAGTAATCTACCTGCCACATGGCCCGGCCTGTGGCTCACCTGGGTTCCTTTTTTTTTTTTAAACTTTATTTATTTATTTATTTGCCTTGATGTTTTACCTGGAACTGGGAACTGGAACTACAGACAGTTGTGAGCTGCCATGTGGGTGCCGGGAATTGAACTCAGGTCCTCTGGAAAAGCAGTCAGTGCTCTTAACCGCTGAACCATCTCTCCAGCCCCTTACCTGGGTTCCTTACATGGTTCTTCTTTGGAGGCTTGATAGAGACTGGCCGACTCCACCCTCTTTCTACCTGTCTCTACTCTGATTTCTCCACTTCTATGGTGCTCTACACAGACCAAAACAGTTCTTTACTTGCAGAATTGCATACAGAGAACAGTCCTACCACAACAGGGTTTCTCTGTATAACCCTGGCTGTCCTAGAACTCACAGAGATCTGCCAGCCTCATGTCTCATTTTTTTATCATCGTTTTTTAAAATTTAATGAAGTTTATTATCATTTCACATGCTCACTATCCATTTACATATATTTTATAAAATCCATACAAGTGTTATTGAGTATTCTTTTTATTGATTTGTATTCTGGATTAGTCCATTATTTATTTTTTTTTATTTTATTATGTATACTGTATAAAGATGAGGTTACCAGATGTCATCATAGATGGTTGTGAGCCACCATATGGTTGCTGGGAATTGAACTCAGGACCTCTGGAAGAACAGTCAGTGCCCTTAACCTCTGAGCCATCTCTTCAGCTCCTAGTCCATTTTATAGATGCATGCAATACAAGCATTTTTTTCCCCTGCATTGTGTCTTACCCAACAAAAATTCAGTAACTAAAGCAATAAAAACAGCTGTCCAGCAGAAGTAGATATGTGAAATAAAGAAAATACAATGAATTAGACACAGTAGTACACATCTGTAATTGTAGCCACTTGCAAAACTGAGGCCGAATTACAAATTCAAAGCCAACTACCTAAAAAGACCTTATCTCAAAAAAAAAAGCAAGATACTTCATTTTTATATTTTTAGAATGTTAAGATAGTCCAGAAAAACACAGGAAAGAAAGATTTACCAGATGCAGCCACCTCTGGGGATGGTAGGCATTTGGAAGAAGCTACTTCTCCAGAAACTTCTTTCATATAACTTGAAGTTCTTGCTCTATACATGCTGAATATTTTCCATCAATTAAAAAATGTAAATAAGGGGCTAGAGAGATTAGCTCAGCAGTTGAAAGCACTGGCTGCTTTTCCAAAAGACCCAGGTTCAATTCCTAGCACCCACGTGGCAGCTCACAACTGTCTATTACTCTAATTCCAGGGTATCTGACACCTTCACACAGACTTACATGTGGGCAAAACACCATGCACATAAAATAAAAATAAACAGATCATTTAAGAAATAAATACATTCGGGGCTGGAGAGATGGCTCAGCGGTTAAGAGCACTGACTGTTCTTCCAGAGGATCAGTGTTCAATTCCCAGCACCCACCTGGCAGCTCACAACTGTCCAGTTCCAGTTCTCAGTTCAAGGCAAATAAATAAATAAAGTTTAAAAAAAAGAAAGAAAGAAATACATTCAATCCTCAGTGTAAAAAATGAATAATAAAAGCATAAAGAAAATGAGGAAAGCTCGGTGCATTGGCTCACAACTGTAATGTCAACACTCATGAGGCTGCAGCAAGCCCAAGTGTTATCATGCCAATGAAGCCGCTCATCAGGCCAATGTATAGAGGAGACCCTGTCTCAAGACAAAACAAAAATAAAAGTTGGTACATGATCTCAGAACTAACCGGAAAAGAAGCTTAGAGAAGCAGGATGACTGCAGAGCAGGGTTGTCATGAACCCTAGGGTTTCAGGTCTCCCCCATGCTCCATGTGTCTGGATGTGCTTATTGTGACTGTGAGGTTGGTAACAATGCTCTGTGGGTTTCTTTTCTCCTGCAGCTCTCTTGACGAGACAGCTTACGAAAGACTTGTTGAGGAGACACTGGACGCCTTGGCAGAGTTTTTTGAAGACCTTGCAGACAAGCCCTATACCCTGGAGGACTATGATGTCTCCTTTGGGGTACCTTTCAGCTTTTTTTATTTTTCATTTCCTCCTTAAAAATGGAAGCTTAGATGGGTGGTGGTGGTACACACCTTTGATCCAACACTCAGGAGGCAGAGGCAAGCAGATCTCTGAGTTCAAGGCCAGCCTGGTCTACAGAGCTTGTTCCAGGACAGCCAGGGTACACAGAAAAACTCTGTCTCAAAAACAAACAAACAAAAAACCGAAACCATCCTGTAACTTAGGCTGGAGATGTAGTGTGTGGTTGGTAGAGCACTTGCCTTGCATACACACAGTCTTGGCTTCAGGCCCTAGCACTGCATACACCCAGCATAGTAGCTCATCTCTGTAATCCTAGCACTCAAGAGGTAGAGGCAGGAGGATTGGAAATTCAAAGAGCATAGTAAGGTTGGAGAGAGGCCACGTGTGAGCCTGTCTCAAAAAAGAAAACCTAAACAACAAAAAAACAAAAGTCACATATATACAGATTAAAAAAATAGCCCTCAACAGACAGAACCAACTACAACATAGATCATGGTTAGAGTTTAAAAACCAGGATTCATGTGGCAGCCCAGCTCTGCCAGTGACATTGGGCAGGTCACTCTGCCTCTCTTCTGTTTAAAAAGGAATTAAGGGACAAGCCCTTTACTCTCATGGGTAAAGCCCTGCCTTCCATCCCTGGTACTGAAGAATAAAAAGAGTTCCAGGATTCAACCTGTGCACAGATGTCCAAGTGGTCCCGACTCCGTAAGGGGTCCCGTGCTTGCTCCTCTACTAGAAGAAGCTCGTTCTGAGAGGTTTTTGTTGTTGTTTTTGTTGTTGTTAGATTTGCGTTTGGATTTTTGAAACAGGGTCTCTCTATGTAGCCCTGGCTATCCTCGAACTTGCTATGTAGACCAGGCTGGTCTTCAGAGTTCCACTGGAACTCAGTGTGCAGCACCACACCCTGGCTCACCTGGAATTCTAATATATGGTCCTGAATCCAACTCCTAGAAACTTTGATTTAATTAGTGTGTAATAGCCTCTAGGTGAAGACCTGGATTTGCAGATCATGGTGGTGATGGCTGAGAATTCTGAATTGGCCAGGCATTACCCCGGCCACTGGAAGCTGGAGAAGTTTACATACTGGCCACCAGGTGGCAGACTAAACCAGAGTCCACTTAGGCCTTAACCATTGGGAGAAAATGTCTTTTCTTACTCATTCCCGCCCCTTCCACCTCCACCCCAATCCAGGCAGAGGTTAATCCTTTTGACAGAAAATGTCATGACGTATGCATTTTGGAATAAATGGTAGGATTGTGTGGGGCAGATAGTTGTCAAAATGATAGAGGAGAAATGGTTAAAAAAAAAAAAAAGTACTTTAAGATTTATTATTTTTATTTCTCAATGAGAGGCGAATGTATGTGACGGTCCCTGGATCGACGTAACATCTCCCATGTGCCTATTTCTACAGATGACCAGGCGACAACAGTCTACAGATTTTGTTCCTGCTGGAGCAGGGCTAATCTTCACTAACACAAATCAATAAGCATAGCCAACTGGGACTGGTTCTGCTCTGATTGGTTGGCTGGCGCGAGGGTCTTCTCCTATTGGCCACTGTGTCTTACCAGTTGCTGGGTGTTTAGTTTGACCTGGATACCCCACAGAGAATCATTGTGTTAAAAGCCAGGTTCCTCACTGGTGGTGTCACTGAGAGGAGATTGGATCAAGAAGCCTTAACCTAAGTGAATAATTGTTTTGCTGATGGATTTATGACTTAGTGGACAGTGGAGGGAAGGGGAGGAGCTGGAGACTGTGAGACTTGGGAGAAGTGGGTCACTGAAGAGCAGTACCCCCATCAGCAGCACCCCATCATACCCTTCTGCCACTGTGGTACTGTGCCAGGCCGCAGACCAGAAACAGCGCAGCCAGCCACCCATAGACAGAAAACTCAGAAACTGTAAGCCGATGTGTTCTTTCAGATATTTGTCACCGCAGGGAAAGTTAGTAATACTGTCCCCTCCCTGCATGTAAATGTGCCCACACTCCCAAATGCACTCACTTCGGCTGACAATAGGGAGCTGACAACCTTCTCTGTGTAATCTCCTTGCAGACAGTTCTAAATACCTTGAGGCCCCTGGTAAGCCAGCACAGCCCTGGTCTGAACCCTGCTGCCACTGTCCTTTGGGAGACCTGAAAGCCCTGGGGATTCACAATAACTGGTAGAAGGAGCTGAGCTCTGCGATGTCTGCCTTGGGAACCTTGCCATTCACTTTGGCAAATAGTACCACACACAGGGTCCCTTGGTCACTGTTTGTCCACTGATCCATTCATCCGCAAATAGAATAAATACTTTTACATCCATCCTGGATTTGGGTTGAAGCATATAGGTGCGGACTGAATTGCTTCTTCCTAGGGACTTAAAATATTAGAAGAGGGGGCAACAGGTTTCTTTACACACAAATCATAGTTCAAAGCAGGAGAGGCTTAGGCAATCTACCCAGTGGAAAACACCAAATAACCTTCCCAGAGGCCCCTGCGCAGGTCCTGGACTAAGAGGGGTCTACAGAGGAGAAGACAGAACACTGTGGAGCTAGGTCTCTTGTGGCTGGTTTTTGCATGGTTGTTTTGTTTTGGGAGCACACATCAGTCTAATTGATATGCACTCTGGGATTCCTCCAAAGATTAGGGACCAGAAATTACATTGAGGATACACTGGTTAAGTGGACTGTCCTGGTGTCGCTCTTGTACTAGTGACCACGTACAGGTGTGGAGTCCTTGCGGAGGCAGCCAGATGTTGAAAGCCAGCCAGAGAGATGTGACTTCTGCAGGGCCAGGGCTGGTTAGGAGGAAGAGTGGACTTGAAAGTCACATCTAGAGAGTTAGTCAGCCCTTGGCATTTGCGCTGGACACAGCCTCAGCATGTAGTGTAGAGCACACGGGGACATTTATCAACCAGATATAGTCAGATGTGAGTGGGGGGTGGGAGGGGGTGGCATGAAACTGTAGTGTTGGATGAATTGGATGAAGAGCCAGTTGCTGAGGGACTTCTGGGGAAATTAGCATCCAATGTGCACGGTGTTTCGAGGACATTAACACTGAGTGTGTACAGTGTTTCAGAGTTTTTCCAGGTGGAGAGATTTCTAAATGCCCTGGAGCAACAGTGAGAATATATTCAATACCCCTGTACTATGTAACTTAGTTATAGGCAAATTTAATGTTGTTTTTTCCAAAGATAAAAAGACAAACTATGGGGGCTGGAGAGATGGCTCAGAGGTTAAGAGCACTGACTGTTCTTCCAGAGGTTCTGAGTTCAATTCCCAGCAACCACATGGTGGCTTACAACCATCTATAATGACATCTGGTACCCTCTTCTATAATACATAATAAATAAATACATCTTTTTTAAATGTGAATTGGTGCTTTTGCCTGCATGTGTAACTGTGTAAGGGAGTCAAATCCTGGAATTGCAGACAGTTATTAACTGCCATGTGGATGCTGGGAATCGAACTCAGATCCTCCTGAAGAACAGTCAGTGCTCTTAACCACTGAGCCATCTCTCCAGCCCTAAATAAATCTTTTTTTAAAAAAAAAAAAAAAAAGACAAACTAACAGCTAAGAATGAAGTTCGGGAGGAATTGTCCAGAACAAGGAAAACAGTGGTTTTGACCCCAAGCAGCCCCACATTTCAGATCAACTCTGATGGTTGCTGATAGTTGCCACCCTGAAACTCATTTGTAAAGTTGGGATAGTGATTTCTACCTCTGCAGCTGTTGAAAACAGTTCCCACATATGTCCTAACACAGATCCTGGCACGTACTAGGCTCTAAAGAAAAAGGAATCAGTGTGTCTGCTGAGGGTCTCGCTGTGTTTATTATACCTGCATCTCCAATATCTCTATCAGAAACTTTTGTGTGTTTGGTTTTGGCTTTTGTTTGGTATAGCTTAGTTTTGTTTGTTTGTTTGTTTGTTTGTTTTTTTAGATAGAGTTTCATGTTGTCCAGGCTGGCCTAAATGGGAGTGTAGCCAAGGATGGCCTTGAACTTGTGATCTTCTACCATTTGAGATCTGGGATTACAAAGCCTGATGTATCTTTGTAGGCAGAAGTTGCTGTCCTGCAAGCTACTCCCAAGTAACCACACAGAAGTTTAGAATTGTTTATAAATGATTGGTCAGTAGCTCAGGCTTATTACTAGCTAACTCTTACATTTAAATGAACTCATTTTTTAGTCTTTGCTTTGTCACATAGTTCCTTCTTAGTGCTGCATGTCCATCTTGCTTCTCTCTGTATCTTCTCCTGACCCCTCACTTTCATTCTTCTTTCCAGCATTCCCAGTTTGGCTCTCCCACCCAATCTCTTCCTGCCCAGCCTTGGCCAATCAGCTTCTTTATTAAACTAGTCACAGTGACATGTACTCACACAGTGTAAAGGAATATTCCACACACCTTGGGATGGAACTTGGAGCCTTGTGTGTCATGGTCAAGCAGTCACTCATAAGCCACAGCTTGGTCCCTGCTTTTTTCTGTTTGATTGTTACTTATTTTTTAATCAGGGAAAAAACACATGTTATTTTAAAAGAAAAAGGAAACAAGCAAACAAACTGGACATAGCGGCACATGCCTATGATCCCGGCACTTGGGAGACTGAGACCCAAATACTACAAGTCTGTTGCCTGCCTTGGCTACTTAGTGAAACCCTCTCAGAGAGAGAAAGAGGAATCCCTAGCATCCCCTTTCCATACCTATTAGTGACACTGTTATCGATTCCAGCCTCTAACATTTATTTAAGTGGCTGGCTGTGTTTGTGAGTGTGCTGTGAGAATTGTTCCAAGACTTCTGCTTGGAGGAGCACTCCGCAGAGCACAGAGCGAGGCATTGGTGCACCAGGCTCCCACCTGCTTACCACTGGGAGAACTCTCAGTGGGTACTTACTGCCTAGCCCATTGTTTCATATCCTGCCATTTTAGAGACTAAGGCCTCGAGAGTAGAGGGCTCCTTTGTGGAGTGTTTTCAAATGTAAATATTCGTTTATTGAACAAAAATGGACTGGCCAGTCTTTTGAGAATGCAAGGCTTTTTATGGGAACTGAAGCCTTTTGGAGCCTGTATACACTTGTTAGATGCCTGGGAAAGGTCTGGATAACACAGGTAGTCTGGGGCTGCCCAGCCTGCTCTTCTCAGACAAACAAGGCAGAGCATTGATTACTTCTTGTCTTTTTCTGTTTTGCATTTTGTTGTGCAGCCTGCTGGCCTCAATCTCACACTGTCCTACCTCAGCCTCCCAAACCCTGACATGACAGATTTCTGCCACTACTGCCACTTTCTCTGTTTTCATAATGGACTTATCAGGTCTGACACTTGGACAGCCACCATTAAGAGTTTAGATTGTGTATGTGCATGTTCTGATTGGCAGTAGAGGGCAGAAAGGTAGCGGTTCTGTTTACCATTGCTGAGCTCTTGGGCAAATCTTAATCTTTCTTTCCTTGCTGACTGCACAGGCAGAGAGAAAGCAGTGTGAGCTTCAAGTATTAGTATACCGAAGCCACTGTGGTGGCTGCAGATACGGCTCAGGGGTCAAGAGCTTGCTACTCTCATGAGAACTAGAGTTTGGATCCCAGCATCCACATCACATCAAGTGGTTCACAGATATCTGTAACTCCAGGGGCAGGGAGTCCTGGGTGTCTTTGGCCTCCACGGGCACTTGTGCACATACACTAGATTGGAGACACATAGACCTAAGTAGAACAGCCCATTAACACCCTCTGATCCTGACAGTAATGTTTTTATTACACACATGCCTATTTTTGAACACTAATTTTGTTTGGTGCCCAGAATTGAACAGGAGGCTTCCTGGTTCCTGAACACATATTGCCAGTGCACCTAGCTTCCATTTTATTAATGGTGTGTGTTTCATCCTTGGTTACATGAAAGGCATTGAGATAGGAATATGAACAAATATTGTGCTAATTAACCTTGATTATTTTCTTCCACTTGACCCCTAGGGTGGCGTGCTAACTGTGAAGCTGGGCGGGGATCTAGGGACCTACGTGATCAATAAGCAGACCCCAAACAAGCAAATCTGGTTGTCTTCTCCCTCCAGGTACATTCAAAAGTTAAAATCTGTAAGGGTGACCTCCAATGCAATGCAGCGTTGAGGACCATTTGAAAGAGTGTTCATCACTGGCTTTGCTGGAGCTTTACAACTGTCTGCCTCTGCAGGAAGACTCACTTCTAGTGAACGTTTCTCCCCATTGATAACTTGGTTGCTCTCCTCAGGTGTGAGAAGGTTGACAAGACCTGAAGCAAAGGGAACTTTTGAGAACCTGGCCCAGACAGGTTTTTTCTCTATTATGTCATTGTCTAGAAAAGAAAAATCACTGGCTTGCCTTTGAAACAGATACTTGTGCCAGGCATAGTGTTCCACATCTATAGTCAGCACTCGGGGTAGAGGCAAATAGTTCAAAATGCCAGCCTTGCTTGATACATAGCCAGTTCAAAGGCTAGCCTGGGCTGTCATGTAAGACCCTGTCACAAAAGCGATGGGCCAACCTGCTCTATAGAGTGAGCTCCAGGACAGCCAGGGCTATACATAAGCTGCTTTTGTTAAGTATGGAGGCACATACATGAAGAAAAATAACTAATTAAAAAGCTACTTTGAAGGCTGGGGATGTATATCTCAGTGATAGAATGCTTGCCTGGCAATCTATAAGCCCTGGATTCAATTCCCAAAACAGAAGAGAAGGAGGGAGAGAGAGACAGGAACCTTTGCTATTGCAGCTTCTGAGAAGCCTGTACTTTGTCCTCACGGTAAGTTAAACATTAACTCCCAGCCTGGTTTGAAGGTGTCAGTCATTCTACTGGCAGAGCTGGGCTCAGACTCCGAGGCAGTGGGACAGTGATTTTTAGCAGTAGCTCCAGGGCCTCTATCTGCTTGCCTGCCCTGTGGTTCTGCCTGCAGCTCAAAGAACAGAGGGCTGCACTGCAGGCAGCCTGGGTCTCAGAACTAAGAACTTAGTAGTAAGCATACAGCTGCCCCTGCAGTGGTCTGGAAATGGCTGAGAGATGCTTACATAGAGATGCTTCCACACAGAGAGATGCTTACACAGAAAGAGATGCTCACACAGAGCCTTCGCACCAGCACTACAACCAAAGAAGATATTTGAAGACAAAGTGGGAAAAGCCCAGCTAGAACCAGTGTGGAATTCTTTGAAAACTTAATGGCATTGGCAGTTTAAAAAACTTAAAATGTATCAGGGTATGGCTCAGTAGCAAAGAACTTGCCTAGCATGTGAGAGAGGGTTGTGTACTCAGCACCACAGTAAACGCACTGTAAAAACTATGTTGAGGAGACTGGAGAGGTGGCTCAGTGGTTAAGAGCACTTGCTGGCATGCGTATCAGGCAGATCACATACACTGTGGGAAAATTAATCTCTTAAAGAAACTCCAAGGGACTCTGTTTAAAACCTGTCATTTATATGAGGGACGTGTAGGGATCTCCTGAGTCTCCATCATTGGTGTTGTGTTGCTTTCGTGGGGCGTGGTGGTGGGGAGGAGGGAGTCAGGTCCCCTGGAGCTAAAGTCACAAGCAGCCCAATGTGGTACAAGAAGTCAACCCAGTCCTCTGGAAAAGGATCAAGTGTTCTGAACCACTGAGTCATTGAGCAAGCTCTCCAGCCACCCCCCCCCCAAGTAATTTCATATTTATCCAGAATACCTTTCACAGGGCCATGGTTATAATTTCTTGTTTCAGAAGGGAACTTTTGAGGCCCTGTGGCGATGGTAGTGTTTTCTGACCACCTTGCCATAGGATCATAGAATGGGGCGGAAGAGCTGTAGGGAACCACAGCTTGGACCAAAGAACATGCTTACATTCTTTAGTTTCCTCTGGTTTTGTTTTTCTTGTGTTTTTGTTTTTATTTGTTTGTTTTCTAGGGGGTGGGGAAAGGTGAGACAGGGTTTCTCTGTGTTGCCCTGGCTGTTCTGGAACCCGCTCTGTAGACTAGGCTAACCTTGAACTCACGGAGATCCTCCTGCCTCTGCCTCCTGAGTGCTAGGATTGAAGATGTGTGCCACCATGCCTGGCTGCTGGTTTTGTTTTGCTTTGATGTGGCCCAGGCAGTTGTGTTGTGTTCATAGGTTCCTGGACTTTAAGCAGAAGCTCTGCCCATTGATTAGCCCCTTTTTCTGTATTGTTGGCACATTTAACTCTAACTTTGGTTGGCAGTATTAAAAGACTCTATACATTTAAACATACAAAAGATCCTTCATGTCTCTTACCCCTAAGTCTAGGAGACTGTCTTTCCACTTCAGACTTCTTTTGGTTTTTGTGGTACTGGGATCTAATAATGCATACTGGGACTAGACAAGCCCTCATCACAGAGCTGGATCCCTACTCTTCTAGCTTGGCTTTGAAAGTTCTACCTGAGTATTCTAGGTGGGCATGGGTGTCCCAGATCGTGAACTCTCAAGACTTGCTGTTGCCTTCATCAGGGTGCCCCCTACACCACCATCTGTTGCTATGTCTACCCCTCTCCAGTCCGTGAGGAGGTAGAATTTGACACATGGGTCTCATGCATCTGGAGTAACAAATCATGACAAAAACAACCATAGATTTGTCCACAGTCCTGTGTATTAGTCAGCTTCACATTGCTACAACTAAATTACTGAGAAAGGTTACTTATAAAGGGGAAAGGTTTATTTATCTCATGTTTTTGGAAGCTCAAAGTCCAAGACTGAGGGGATGCAAGAGACATTGGTTTATCGTTTTTTTACAATGGCATACCGTGTGAACTAACAGATCCTGCCTCTCCTCTTCCCAGAGTTCCTACCTCCTGCCCGGAAATCCTGCCTATCCTTTCCTGCTTAGCTATTGGCCAGTCAGCTTTTTATTGAGCCAATCAAAAAGTGCCTTTCACACAGTGTGATCAAATATCTGACAACAAAATGTGGTTGCTCTACTCATAACACTGAGGAATCTGAAGTAGGGGAGTTGTACAAATTGAAGGCCATCTTTGGCTATATAAGTAAGGTCTAGGTCACCTGTATCCAGGTCTGAGAACAGAAGAAGACTCTCTGGGTGGTGGTGGCAGGGGTGCATGCCTTTAGTCCCAGCACTCGGGTGGCAGAGGCAGGTGGATCTCTGAGTTCAAGGCCAGTCTAGTCTACAGAGTGAGTTCCAGGACAGCCAGGGCTACACAAAGAAACCTTGTTTCAAAACAGCAACAAAAGGATGGATGGATAGATGGATGGATGGATAAATGGATGGATGGATGGATTTAGCCCAAAACACGGTGGTTCTCCTGAAGTGGTTCCTCAGTGACTTAACATGCATTTTTTCTGTTCTGCAGCGGCCCCAAGCGCTATGACTGGACTGGGAAGAACTGGGTATACTCCCACGATGGCGTGTCCCTGCATGAACTGCTGGCCAGGGAGCTGACTGAAGCCTTAAACACCAAACTGGACTTGTCTTCATTGGCCTATTCTGGAAAAGACACTTGAGCACCTGCCAAATTCAAAGACATTAAAGCTGTCAGGCCAAGACCCCAGCTTTCCTCTGTGGCTGAGTCTGATGTCCCATGCTTGCTTCTGAGGTCAGTCACACTATGTGTGACAGCTCTGTGAAAAAAGTGTATTAGCTCCCACCCTGTCCCTTGATCTGGCTCTTCATTTCTACAGAGGTTTGTTAGGGTTGTCTCATTGCCCCCATGGGACCGCTGACCTGTTAGAATGTCTTACACTGTATGTGCTTGATGACAGCCTCAGGGAAAGGACTCTGAGGGAGGAGTTGTTCCCACTCTTCATTCTTTAAAGGATTTATTGTAAAAGCTTCATGAAGAGCCACAGGCTGGCCTGCCATCGTGTCTGAAGTGACACTGTGAGGAGTGACTTCTAAATGTCACTTCAAGGTGGGTATGCATCAGAGCCCTTTAGCAGCTCTGTGTCAAAGGGAACCATCTTAAAGCACCTGTTTGTGTTTGTGGCCTATACTGGGCACCCAGGACTTGTGCTTTGTGGCCTATCCTGGGCACCCAGGACCTGTGTTTTATGACCTATACTGGGCACTCAGGACCTGTGCTTTGTGGCCTACACTGGGTACCCAGGACTTGTGCTTTGTGGCCTATACTGGGCACTCAGGACTGTGTTTTGTGGCCTATACTGGGCACCCAGGACCTGAGTGCTATTGTTTCATATGTTTTCATAGACAAGGGTCATTACAGAGTCAGCAGCTACAACATGGACCTGAGATGTCTTCTTAAAAATTGAAATTGGACTGGAGTGATCTTAGTCCACAAAGCACTTCCCACACAAACATGAAGACTCAGGTTTGATCCTGGGAATCCACATTAGAAAACACTGGGGAAGTGGAGCTGACAGGACCCTGGGACTTGCTGGCCAGCCTGCTAGCCTCATCAGTGAACCCAGGGTCTCTGGGAAGGATGCCATTCCAAAGCAAGGTGCCTGGCTTCTGTTGGCCTCTGTACACATGTACCAGCACAGACAGGTGCACGCACACAAATTCACACCTGCTAAAATAAATGCATAGATAGCTACAGGCAAGAAGGAAAAAAAGAAAGAAAGAAAAACTACCCAAAGGATTATACAGTGCTTGGAACTGAGGATCTAGGGTACATCCATGAGATACCTGACTGGCACAGAGAGCCCAGGCCCTCCGTTTCCCATCTATTCAGTGAGAGAATAGAATTGATCCCTGACATTCAGTGGAGGGGACCTGTCAGGCAATCCACCCATTCTCTGTTCCCACTAGGCAAGTGGGGGATGGGCAGCACACAGGTTTTATTTTTGTTTGTTTTTGTTTTTAAAGGCCTGCAGCAATAGTATTGCTTTTGCTCTTGCTCTATTAGAATTTCGGATAAAAATTCTGCAGCAGCTGCCCCTTCTTGCTCTGCTGAGTCCGGTGCACCATGGCACTGTTTGAAGTTTTATAAGCTGTGCTCTGTACTGGAAGCCACACTCCAGAGCATCGACAGTGAGCAGCAGTAAACCCGGCTTCTCATATCTCTGACTGAAGGAAAGTTAGGGGCTGGGGATCTAGCTCAGTGGAGAAGGCTTGCCTAGCATGTGAAAGGCCCTGAGTCCCATCCCCACACTACAAAGGGCTGGGAGATTTATTAGTGGCAAGTCTATGCAAATGTACAGCAGAGGCTATACTGGGTGAACTGAGCATATTACATCATAGAAAAAACAATGGAACAGTGTAAACAAAGGCTAAGTCGGTATTTAAGATATTTCCTTCTCAGATTTTTTTTTAGTCTGGTGGAATTTTTTGAGTGGGATAGGTCAATGCTAATGAGATAATAAATGGAACCTTGTGTGGACATGCCTATGGGTGTGTCTTCGTCTTCTAGTGAAAATCTCAGCACCCCTTGCCTGCTTGAAACAGTAAAATAGGACATTTACCCATCTAAGACTTAACAGACCTTCCGAGTATTCCCCGGCTGCTGTAGCAGATGGAAGTTGGGGAGTATGCTGTTATAGGAGCCTCATGGACCAGTCCTTGGCTTCTTAACTTTCACGTGCCACTAACTGGTTTCCAAGGCAGCAGAGATCTCATTTAAGAGAGGATATGAACACCCTATGGGTGAGAGATCATCCTGAACACCAGGCATGGTGGTACTCTTCTGAGGTCCTAGCACTTTGAACTCCAAGGCTTAAAAGTAACAGACACAAATAAGTTTGGGCTTGAGAATTTGTTTTTGAGACATCGATATGTAGCCCAGACTGACCTTGAGTTTAAAACAATTCTGCCTTTGTCTCCCAAATGTTAGGATTGCAGGTTTGCTACCACGTCTGACAAGAGTTAAAATTATGGTAGAAGGCTGTCCAGGTTTTGCACTACACAATTTAAGACACCACTATCCGGAGATGACAGTAGCTATGATACATATAAATCATGCTATCCTCCAAGAACTGCTTGGAAGACAAGACTGAAGCAAGAGATCACAAGTTCAAGTCTAGCCTGGGTCATACAAGACCCTGTCTCAGCTCATATTCTAGCCAGGTATTGTAAGTAGCATATATCTTTAATACCAGCACGCAGGAGGCAGAGGCAGGAGAATCTCTTGAGTTTGAAGCCAGTTTAGCTACATAGTAAGTTCTAGGCCAGCCAGACCCTGTCTCAAAAAACAAAAGATAAACTCACATTCTGGAAGCAAGCTGAAAAACAACACCATATTATGAGTCACAACCCAAGCCTAAGAAGACCCAGGAGCATCACCTCACTCTGCATGGTCCAGTCACCACAGGCAGGGTGGCTGATAACTGTTCACTCTAAATTTTAGAAAGCTCTTTTGTTGGTTTCCTACTTATGTTTTGGTGGTGCCGGGAATTGAACTCAGGGACTGGTGCATGCTAAGAGCATGGTAAGAGCTTTATAACTGAGCTACACCCCAAACTTCTCATCTGTGAGTTAGTGTGTGTGTTTGTGTTAGAATTAAGCTTTATAAGTTATATTTCCATTAAATAATAAGTTTACAATATGTCTTCTATTATACCTGCTCCAATTTTAAACCCTGTAGCCCCCGCCAAAGAAAGACCAGTGTCTGTAAAGGTGAAGTTTGTGGAGATCCAGGATTGCCAGGGTACACCATCTTTTATCCTCTAAGGTTAAAGCAACAGGAAATCATATCCAGTTGAATTCTTGGCACAGATTTATCTTTTACAGACTGAAGCAGCTACATGCCACAAAGAGAGAGGAAGAAGGCACAAAGCTATGGAGCCTCTCAGAAATGTAGGCTGCTTTTTGGCTGGAGATTCAGCTCAGTTATGGAGTGCTTTCCTAGCAGGTTCAACGTACTAAGTTCAACCCCACCCCCAGCACTACATAAGTGGCATGGGAATCCTCGCACTTGGGAGGTAGAGGCAAGAAAATCAGAAATTTAAGATCATAACAAGTTCAAAGTCAGCATGGACAGCACACATGAGATCCTGCCTCAGTTAGTAAATCTATGCCACTTTTCAAGATAAATTCATGACTGTGCGCATCAGGAATTCCTTGGAAAAGCTGGAAAGATGGAGAAGTTGGTAAAGTGCTTACCACACCAGTGCAGTGACCTGAGTTCAGACCCCTAGCATCTGTGTGAAAAATGAGGCATGGCAGCACACATGTGTTTCCATCTCAGTGCAGAGGCAGCACACACGACAGATGGGGCTGGAGCTCCCTGGCCCTGAGCTTCAAAACCTCTGAAAGACCCTGCTACAGACAGACACAAGGTGAAGAGGAACCAATACCTGTCATGTAGTCATGAACCTCTTACCTCCAGTTCACACACACACATATAAGTGTCAAGAACTCTTGGTTTGACTTAGTGGTGATGATATTGGAGTAGATACTGAGGTATTGATTAAGGGTCTGGGTTATAGGGACTTACTTTATTATTGGTATTTTTTTTTCTCCAGTACCAGGAATTTATCTTAGGGCTTCACACATGCTGGGCAAGCCTACCTCCAAGCTATAATCCCAGTCCAGAAACTCACTTTCTCAGTCTGGGTCTGCTAGAGACAGAATACAAATCCCAATGGCCCATCTCCCCTGCTTCTGTTGATTAAGAAATGGAATGTACCTGAACAGATTTATTGAATTGTTTGTTTATTAGAATATTGAGAAAAACACCTGTATCCAACAGTCACATCACCTTTCAAGGACTTCCTCCTATCTGAAAGAGGAGTTAGACATGAGAGGCCATAGCAAGCACAGAGCTTAGTATAAGCCAGGCCTTTGAGGACCATTGGCATTTCTGTGATCTGTCTTGACATTGGAAAGCTCACTTGATGTTGTTTTATTTTAGGGGCTGGAGAAATGGCTTGGTAGAGGAATAGAGTCCTCTTACCAAAGACCAGAGTCTTCAATTCCCATCACCCATATATGTCAGCTCTCAGCTGTCTGCAACTCCAGCTCCAGGAGATGGAATACCTTCATCTTGCTCCTGCGAGTACCCGCACATATGTGTCATGGTTGTGTGACAAAACTTCTTCAGGGGAGAAGCAACACACATCTACTTACCCCAGATAGAGAATCCATGAAAGACCAAAGTATTGATACCACCAAAGTACAACTTGGTGAACCAATGAGTTTTATTGGGGTTACTTACAAGAATATGAGGGTTATTACAGGAGCAGAAATGACTCAAAGACTGCTACATCACCAAGGCCCACCCAGCATGGGTGACAGCTTACAAAAGGTGGGAAACCTGGAACACATCTCCTGGTCTACAGACAGCTCAGCAGGTTGGGAGTGTCTTTCCAAGTGACTCTGATTTGAACCTCCTCCAGGCAGCTTCACTGGTCTCAGTCTTCTTTGCAGCTCATCTGAGAGGGACTTCCAGCTTTTGTTGCTTTCTGTGGCAGGGAGGGGTCTAATGCATCTGGTCAGTTTCAGGAACTTCCTGAAACTGTTTTGAGTTCTTTACCTTCCAGTTTAAGGCCCTTGCCTACATAGAGGAATCTGTTACATAACAAGCATACATTCACATACACATACATTATATATATTGCATTTGAGGAAGAAGCAGGTAGATTTCTGAGTTTGAAGCCAGCTTGGTTCACAAAATTCCTGAACAGCCAGGGCTACATAATAAAACACTGTCTCAAAAAAATGGGGGGAGGGGTTAAACACCCTAAAAAAGATGGCTTAGCAGTTCCTAACACCCACATGGTGTTAGCTCACAAACCTCTGTTACTCCAATTCCAAGGGTCTGACATTCTCTTTTGGCACCAGGCACACACACACACACACACACACACACACACACACACACACACAAACAAAAAACAAAACCCAGTAATACACATAAATAAAGCTTTAAAAAAACTCAATTGCTGCAGAATCACTTAAATTCACCAATGAGCTGAATATGGATATTCTGCATTTAAAAGGATTTTGTTCACTGTTTATTACCATTATTATTACTATTTGAGTTTTTCCTTTTTTTTGTTGTTGTTGTTGTTGTTGTTTTCAGACAGAGTTTCTCTGTGTAGCCAGACTGTTCTGGAACTGTAGACCAGGCTGTCTGTAGACCAGGATGGCCTCAAACTCAAAAAATTCTCTGCCTCTGCCTCCCCAGTGCTGGAATTAAAGATGTATACCACCACTGTCTGGCTTTTGCTGTTATTTTTACAAATGATAAAACATTTAAAATGCAATTTATTTTATGGCTAGCATTTGGCCTATCTAGAAGAGGCTAGAGGAAGTTGGAATCTACATCATTCAATGTCTAAAATCAGGGAAGGGATGAGCAATTCAAAATTCTTCATTTGGTCAGGTCCTGAGTTGAGATCACATTTCCTACAGGTGTTTTAAGTCAGATATGCTGTGTTTCTTAGTTTCTTAACTAAGAAACACAAACTTGGACCGACTAGTGAAGATGTACAGGTGCTGTGTGACTAACAGAATACTAGCAGTCAGTTGGCTGATTTTAGCATGTATACTACTTAGCTTGTGAAAACTTTTATAAATATCTTTTTTAAAAATATTTATTTTTTATTTTATGTGAATTGGTGTTTTGCCTGCATGTATAACTGTGTAAGGGTGTCAGATCTTGGAATTACAGACAGTTGTTAGCTGCCGTGTGGATGCTGGGAATTGAACTCAGGTCCTCCAGAAGAACAGTCATTGCTCTTAACCACTGAGCCATCTCTCCAGCCCCATGAATATATCTTAAATCCAGACTCCAGGTTCTCAGAAATCACTTGCCTTCATCAAATTCCCATAACTTGTTTAAACAAATATGCAATTTTCCCCCTGAAAGATTACACACTTAAGCCCGTGTTTAAATACAGAGAAAGCAGGCCCTGCTGGGAACTTAGAAGCCAGCTGGTGCAGCCATGCCTCTTGGCTAAGAAAGCCTCACACCCAACCCCTGAAGGCTCTACATGATTCCATGAGTAACTATCACTCATCAGCTGCTGATGACTTGTCTTTAGTTATCAGCCTTCAAAACAGCCAGCCTTTCCCTCCGGAGATGTGCTGATGGTGCACCTGTTAAAGGTGGACCATACTCAAAAGCAGCAACAGCCTCTGCTGAGGACCCTCAGTCACTGAGCATGCCTCAAAAGTGCTTTTCGAGCTAAAATGGCTTCCCTTGGGGACAGAGTCTGACTGACATCCATATCCAGAGACAGAACTTCCACTGCCCCACCAGTCAAGGAGGAGAGTGGGAGGCAGCCACGCCCTCCCTGCTAGAAACTGGAAGTCACTGGAAGGCCTGGTCACTTTCCCTCTCCCAACCCCAGTGGACCAGCTGAAGCAGCTGGATTTTGTCAATACCATGGCTTAAATAAATCCTAAGAGAAAGAGAAACCCTAACATCTCTAAGATTACAAAAAGAACAGAAGCGGAACTGAAGAGGTGGATAAAGGGCTAAGAGCACTGGCTGCTTTTCCAGAGGTCCTGAGTTCAATTCCCAGAAGCCACATAGTGGTTTCAAACAACAATCTATAATAGGATCTGATGCCCCCTATTCTGGCATTAAGTTATACATGTAGATACAGAATTCATGTACATAAAATAAATAGATAAATAAGTTTAGACTTAGAATTATTGGTTTTTTTGAGACTTGCTGTATTGCTGAGACTGGCTTAGTTTAAAGCAATCCTCCTGCCTCTGCTTCCCAAATGCTTGGATTGCAGGTGTGGCACCATGCCTGGCAAGAATTAAAATTGTGATAAAAAGGGGCTGGAGAGATGGTCAGAGGCTAAAAGCACTGGCTGCTCTTCCAGAGGTCCTAAGTTCAATTCCCAGCAGCCACATGGTGGTTTACAACTATCTATAATGAGATCTGGTTTCCTCTTTTGGTGTGCAGGCATACATGCAGGCAGAACACGGTATACATACATACATACATACATACATACATACATACATACATAAAATAAATCGATCTTTTTAAGGCTTTGCATTGTGCAAATCAAGATGCCACTTTCCACAATAACTGTAACCAGAATGAGATGTAAGTGATGTCACCAAATACTGCACAGGCCATTTAATAGTGTTCACCTAGAATGCAAACTTGTACAACTACTTTAGAAATTAGTATGGTGGTTTCTCAGAAAACTGGGAATCAGTCTACCTAATGATCCAGCAATACCACTCTTAGGCATATACCCAAAGGATGAAAATTCTTTCCACGGGGACATTAGCTCAATTATGTTCAAAGCAGCTTTATTCGTAATAACCAGAATCTGGAAACAATCTAGATGCCCCTCAAATATAGATTTTAAAACTGTGGTACATTTACACAATGGAGTACTACTTAGCAGTAATTAAAAAAAAAAAAATGGCATCCTGAAATTTTCAAGCAAATGGAACTAAAAATATTATCCTGAGTGAGGTAACACAGACCCAGAAAGATAAATATGGTATATACTCACTCATAAAAGGATTTTAAGCATAACGCAAAAGATAACCAGGCTACGATCCACAATCCCTGAGCATCTAGGTTGTTAGTATTTCCTGTGTGAAAGAACTCGCCAACACGATGCCAAGGGAGCCATATTAGGATTATTAAGAAGGGGGGAGGGGAAGAGAGAAGAGAGAGAAAGAGTGTAGAGGGCAGAGAGGAAGAGAAAAAGAGGAAGTCTCCCATGTGGTTGGGGATTTTAAAGGTAGACACATCTTAAAGATGACATCTGAGGCTCTACTGAGCCCCTGCAGGTGAGGTGGGGGGGCATGACCACAGCAATGTTAACAGCCTCACATAGGTAACAAGGGGGAACCTAAGAGAGACATCCATGGATGGATCTCCCGGCAAAGGGAAATAGATAAGTAAACCGTGACCATGTAGGGAGGGGGCAAGAGGAGGTGAGAAGAGAACCTGAGGGAATGGGATGGTTGAGATGGGGGAGAGACAGAGAAGGAGAACAACAAAATAGATTGATAGAGGGAGTCTCTGTGGGGTTAGAGAGAGACCTGGTGCTAGGGAAATACCCAAGAACCCACAAAGATAACATCAGTTAAGACTCCAAGCAATAGTGGAAAGGGTGCCTAAATTGACCTTCCCCTGTAATCAAATTGATAACCACCTAATTGTTTTTATAAAACCTTCATCCAGCAACTGATAGAGGCAGATGCAAAGATTCACAACTAAGTACTGGGTCAAGCTCCAGTCCAGCTGAAGAGAGGGAGGAGAGACTGTATGAGCAAAGGGGACAAGATCATGATGAGGAGACCCTCAGAGACAGCTGACCCAAGCCACTGGAAGCTCACTGACTCTGAAATGTTAGGGAACCTGCATGAGACTAAACTAGGCCCTCTAAATGTGGATGACAGTCAAATGGTGTGGGCAGCATGTGGGGCCTCTGGTAGTGGTACCAGAATTTATTCCTGGTGCATGAACTGGCATCTTGGAGCCCATTCCCCACAGAGGAACATCTTGTTCAGCCTTGATACTGGGAGAAGGGGCTTGGTCCTACCTCACCTGGGTATGCCAGACTGCATCGGCTCACCCTGGGAGTCCTTACCTCTGGGGAATGGATGGAGTTCCCCAGAGGGGTGGGAGGGAGAAGCTATGGGCAACTAGAAAGAGGGGAGAGAGGGGGATCAGTGGTGGGTATGTTTAAAAATTTGTTTTTAAATTAAAACAAATGAGGGAAAAAAAGTGTCCACCTAACCCCGAGGGATCTTATCTCGCCAGTCCACCCACAATCCATCGGATTCCACAAAAACACTCTCTGATCTGCCTCTTTCTGGCCCAGTCAGTAACTTGTTGATCAGGTGCCTTGTTAAATATTCTGAGCTCTCAAGCTGGAGGCGGCCACTTCTGCTCTCTATTCTTCCTTTCCTGCACTACACAGAAGCAAGTTTAGTGGAGAGGTGGCTCAGGGTTGAAGGGATGGAGACAAGGCTCAGTGGTTAAGGGTACTTATTGGTTGCTTTTACAGAGGACCTGGGTTTGAGTCTCAGCATCCACATGATAGCTCAAAACCATCTGTAGTTCCAGTTTCAGGAGATCTGACACTTGTTTCTGATCTTCCTGGGTATCGGCATTCATTCACAAGATGCACATACATGTGAGCAAAACATTTACACACATAAAATAAAATAGAATAGAATTGCAAGTTATAACAAAAGGTAAAAAAAATGACCCACGTCTAAAGGAATGCAGTTTAAGTGTGCAAAGCCAGGACTGTACAGGGAACAGAGTAAAGTCACACCCTGAGCATCAAGGCAGGAGAGCAACACAGAGTCAAGAGAGGACAGTTGGAGTCCCTTCCTCTCTGAAGGAGAATCAAGACCTTCCTTTCTTCCTGCTCAGAGAGAGGGCTGAGGAGGGTAATTATGTCTTGGATCCAGAAGCTGTATGCCTTCAGAGGAAGTAGAGGGCTGCAGGAGAGGGAAGGAGGGGGAACTGGATCTATTAATAGCGTTGGCTTTGCCGGAAAAGTGACACGGGGATCTACAGAACAGGAGGGTAGGGACCCTGTTCTGGCACCCACTTCCATGGCTGTGCCCTGGTGCCAAGGCTTTGACATGGAAAGAGAAGGAATCAAAAGAGCAGCTTGGAAAAGAGGAAAATCCTCCCAGAAGTTTGGGGAAGTGAGGTTCACTTGGGGAAGGCTGGAAATGCCTAAGAGAGACCACTCAGGGACACCCACATGGCTACAATCCCAAAAAAGTATTTGTCACTAAGGTCAGCTAGAAGCAGTGAGGAGTTATTAAAATGTAAACAATGCTAGACCAGGTGTGGCGTCTCAAAGCAGCACTCAGGAGCCTGAAGCTGGAGGATTGCCACCAATGTAGATGCATAGTGACTTTAGGACAGCCTGGGCTACAGAATGAGAACCTGACTCAAAAAAAAAAAAAAAAGAGTTGACCACCATGGTAGTGCATGCCTGTAATTCCAGTGCCTTGGAGGTGGAGAATCTAAAGTCCTGGGGGGCAATTTCAGTCTTGTTCCCAGCACCCACTTTGGGCAGCTTACAACCATTAGAAAATCCAGTCCCAGGGCATCCAGCTCCCTCTTCTGGCCTCTGTGGTCACTCAGGAATGTGTAGCATACACACAGAGAGACACACACATACAAATAAATACAAATTAAAATTTTGAAAAATAAAAAGTTTCAAGACCAGTTTCGGCTACATAAGGAATTTGAGGCCAGCCTGGGCTACTTAAGACCTTGTCACAAAACTAAAACAAGATGGTCATGGTAGAGGAGATGGGTGGTAAGGTCACTTATACCAAAATTAAACCTTCATGAAAATGAGATACTTTGTTTATTGAAAAATACATTTTTCATATAGTATATTATTAGTTTTCCTTGCCTGAACTTTCAAACCTTCCCTACCCACCCAAGACCATACCCCCCCTTTTTTTTAAAGATTTATTTATTATGTATACAGAAGAGGGCATCAGATGTCATTATAGATGGTTGTGAGCCACCATGTGGTTGCTGGGAATTGAACTCAGAACCTCTGGAAGAACAGCCAGTGCTCTTAACCTCTGAGCCATGTCTCTAGCACCCATACCCTTTCTTTCTCTCAGATAAATAAATAGATAAATAACATTTTAAAAAACATAAAACAAACCTGAATAGGACAAAACAAATGAACAGGAAAAAAGAAAAGAGATACATATAGATGCAGAGACACACATTTATTTATTTACACATGTAGAAATCCTTCCCATAAAGAGGGCTGGACAGACGGCTCAGCAGTTAAGAGCACTGGCTGCTCTTCCAGAGGACCTGGGTTCAATTCCTGACAGATTCTAGGAATCTATCACCTTCACAGGCATACAAGCAAGCAAAACATCAATGGACATAAAAATAAATAAATCTTTAAAAAAAATAAGTTTCCTAAAGACACAAAACCAAGAACCATAATAAAGCAAAAACCCATAAGGTTAATAAAAAAGGGCCCAGACAAAGCACTCTGAGACAAAAACCCCTCCAAAAAATACCACTGAGTTTGTTTTGTGTTGACGATCTACTGCTGGGCATGGGGCCTGCTCTTAAGGGTGTAAATTAACTACATTATAGTCCAATCAAAATATATATTTTCTTTTTTTTTTTTTTTTTTTTTTTTTTTTTTTTTTTTTTTTTTTTTTTTTTTTTTTTTTTTTTTTTTTTTTTTAAAAACTTTATTTATTTACTTATTTGCCTTGGTGTTTGCCTGGAACTGGAACTACAGACAGTTGTGAGCTGCCATGTGGGTGCTGGGAATCGAACCTGGGTCCTCTGGAAGAGCAGACGGTGCTCTTAACCGCTGAGCCGTCTCTCCAGCCCCCAAAATATATATTTTCTAAGAGAGGGCAGTTTAGTAGAGAGCCAAGGCCTGAGTAAATGTATATGACATTGATACAGCCATTTCAAGGACAAAGGTCTCAGACACATGGGAAGGTGACAAAGCTCCCTCCCACTTGGTCAGACTGGGAACGGTAAAGCCTTCTGGTCCACAGTAGATGTAGTAGAGTTTAAACACAGGTAACCTGTAGAGGTGGTCATGCTTCCCTGAGAATATATGAGTTATTCCATGAAAATCTCTCTATGAGTGAGTTATAAAAAAGCTCATGCAGGCCCACACACACATATACATAAATATTTGAGAGAGAGGGAGAATATGAATAGAGACTATATTTCAGTGCTAGGCAAAGGATACCTGCATAAAAGTTATTGGCCCTGGAGGCCACAGAGATGCCCCAAATAACACAGGCTATTGCCATTGCCTACTATAACTAGACACACTCAGACTCTATTGCTAAAGACACAACACACTCTGATTGTAGAGACATAGAGAAATAAACCTAGAACTCCAGAAAACTTCCTCCTGCTGGCTCGTTTTTTTTATAGTGCTATGTAGGCCACAGGGGAGAAAGGTATGAATGATGATATACAGGTAGATGCTGAATGCTCTAAAACTGACCTGCCAGCAAGATGTGCCCACTGTTGATAATGTCATAAACATTATGGGGGTAGCACCTGCTTTCTGATTGATTTGAGGCCTGGTCCACAGGAGGAACTCATGCCTTGTTCTGTAAACCTGATGAAAAGCTCTTGGCTTTGGAAATCATAGTCCCTAAGGAGGAAGCTACCTCCTTGTTTTACTAAATGGACAGGCTATCAAATCTAAGTATTTGTTTACATATAGATCAGGGTTAGGATTAGGGTGGAGAGACTTTATACCTGGTCACAGTACTAAGAACAAGTGACTATTGAGCCCTCAGCCTTAAGTAGAACGTTTAAATCAAACTCATCCCTTCAAGACTCAGGGAGTGGGCTGGAGAGATGGCTCAGCGGTTAAGAGCACTAACTGTTCTTCCGGAGGAGCTGAGTTCCATTCCCAGCATCCACATGGCAGCTAACAACTGTCTGTAATTCCAAGATCTGACACCCTTACACAATTATACATGTAGGCAAAACAACAATTCACATAAAATAAAAATAAATATTAAAAAAAGACTCAGGGAGCACAGAAATGAGAGAGGGGGTGATGAGAGAATGTAAGAGCCATAGATGTGGAAGAGGGCTGTAAAATGCTGTCTCCTGGAATGGGAAGGACACCTGGTGGTGGTACATGGAGTGTGTGGGAGGGGATAACTGAGGATGGATATGATCAAGGTATATTATAAACATGTATGGAGTTGTTAAAGAATAAATGAAAGCTATTTTTAAAACAATTAAAAATAATTAGTAATATTAATAATGTGGGCATAAGTAGTGTTGAAATTTTTTAGAATACTTTTCCAAGTTGCTTAGAGCCTAGAGAAGGAAAATGACAGTGTTTAGTAGATGTAAATTATAGGATTAGTACAAGTAGCTATTGAGATGATGAGTCAGAACTTGTAAATTGATTCTGTTTCTGTTTTCCCAAGTAGTTGTGTGTGTCTGAGTCTGTGTCTATCTGTGTGTGTGTGTGTGTGTGTGTGTGCATTTAATGGGATGATTCTTGAGTCTATAAATTTCTAATCTCTACTCATTTTAAAAAATAAACTGTAAAATGGCATGACATGTCTAACACACACACACACACACACACACACACACACACGTTCAATCTGTGTTTATGTTAAAGAAGAACCACCAGGCAGTGGTGGCACATACCTTTAGTTCCAGAATTTGGGAGGCAGAGGCAAATAGATCTCTGTTTGAGGCTAGCCTGGTCTACAGAGGGAGTTCCATAAGAGCCAGGGCTACAGAAAAATTCTGTCTCAAAAAACAAACAAAACAAAATCAAACTTGCCTTGGGGTGTGATGTTACATGCTTGCAGTCCCTGTATTTGGGAGGCTGAGGCAGGAGAATTGGGAGAATTGGGAGTTTCAGGCCAGCCTGAGATACAAGGCAAAGCCTTGTTTCTAAAAAAGAAAAACACAAAATTATTGCCTTAGCAAATTTAATCAAGATGTTAAGCACTATCTGTTTACCTTTATTTAATATTTCATTCATTCAACTGATTTTTTTAAATTAACTTTATTTTAAAATTTCATTGGCATTAGAGCCTCTGGAACTGGAGAGTTACAGGCAGTTGTGAGCTGTCATGTGAGTGCTAGGAATTGAACTGAGGTCCTCTAGAAGAACAGCCAGTTCTCTTAATTGCTGAGCCATCTCTCCAGCTCCCCCCCACACACTACTTCATTTGACTTTTATCAGTTATTCTTTTTTGAAAGTAGAAGGTATTGGGATCAACTTCAGGTCTTTCATTCACACTTGTCAAGTACTCCAGCAGTGAGCTACATACACCCCAGGTTCCCGACTGTATATTTTGCTTTATTTTTATTTATTGTGTGTGTGTATGTCTGTAAATGGTAAGTAGCACATGTACATTGGTGTGCATGGGGTATCAGCGGGCAACTTTGTGAAGACAGCAGTCTCCTCCCATATTTATATACATCCTAGGAATCAAATGCAGGTTGCATCAGGCTTTTGCAACAATTGCTTTCTTCATGGAGCCATCTTTTCAGTCAACAATTGCATGTAGTGTGTGTGAGGTGGGGTGTGTGTGTGTGTGTGTGTGTGTTCAGACATCTATGGATCAAGACAACTTGTGAGATGTTACATATTTTATAAAACTTGGAATATCAAGAGATCAACCCACAGTCAAACTAGGCAGAGGTAGCTCTGGGAGTTCCAGGGATGACAAAGCCAAACAGCTGGGCTTCAATGGCACACACCTTTAATCCCATAGCTCCAGAAACAGAGATCTTTCTGTATTTCTGGGAGTTCAAGGCTGATGGCCAAATAGAATATCTTACACCTTTAATCTTAACCTGGATGGGATACAGCTGGGCAAAGAGGGTATTTAAGGCAGGCTTGGGAAAACAGCAGCAATCAGAGGCAACCAGGAGCAAGGCTGAGAAAGCTGGAAGACAGCTGGGTGAGATTTAACTGTGGTGTTTCCTCTCTTTGATATCTCAGCCTTTCCCTGATATCTGGCTCTGAGTTTCTTTTATTACAACCAGAATTCGTGATACTGACGACTGGAACCCCTGGAGCTGGAGTTACAGATTCCCTGAACCACCCATTGTTGGTAAAGGTGATTAAACTCTGGAAGCCCATAATTGCATAGTCTAATCCAAGCTACAAAAACTGAATAAGCCTTCCATGCAAGCAATCCATGCTCTAGTGGAAAAAATAGAAAGACAAGGAAGAAATTAATGGCATGAGTTGTGGAAAGAGTTATGATCTAGTGACCAGGGTTTTATAGCAAAAGCCCTGGCTCCCGGAGCCCCGCCAAGCTCTGCTCAGCCATCTGTCTGGATGTGCCAATTAAAACGATGAGTAACGGTGAAGAGCAGAGAGATGTAATCAGCTCACACTGGGAAGAGGAACAAATAAAGGGGTTAATGACCCCAAGTTCATCTGTCAAGTATTGACATGAGCTTTAGGTTCCAATAGAGAATAAACTGAATCTGGGGGAGGTAAAAAGTCTGCAGAATGAAGCAGTTCTGGTCAAGATCTGGTCTGTCTGTTGATCTTGATCTCAGCTCTGATCCAGCAAAGTGTTCTATTGCTCAAGGAGGCCAATATAGTCCCTAGGAGATGGCCCTAGGGTTGTAGTCCTGCCATAATAAAAGAAACGGCCCCACTAGGGTAGAACAGTGACTGTTGTGTGACGTTCTGATATTCCTGGAATTAAGGTTTCCAACAGTTGTAGGGAGCTGCTTACAGCCACACCTTAAGATAGCGTTGGCCTTGAGCGCTCTCCCTGGTAAACAACTCCATATTTGGCTAAGGCCAAGGATCTGGCTTGCTTCTGCGTATCTGAGCCTATCGGTGATGCCCACGTGGCTATCTTGGATTGGAAGCCCTGAGGGTATTTCACTAAGAGCGGGCTTCCTCCCAGTGTCGTTCGTTGTCCGTGAGAGAGTGGTTGTTTGTCTGAGTGAGTGAGTGAGTGAGTGAGTGAGTGAATGAGCTAGTGAGTGAAGATAAGAAGATATCTGAAAGGCCCGAATAAAGTGCAGAGAGAAGGATCCGGTGTTGCGTGTTCCTTGCGGGACGAGGTGGCGCGCGACAAACAGTGACTGGGAAACTTCTGGTGTCTCTTGGGGGTCTGGGTCTGGGTCAGGACACTGTAAACAGTTGGGCTCCTCAGTAATTCTGATCTTTGTATTGTTAGCTTAAAGAGAGAAAGGTGGGTTAGTTTCTACACATGTATTCCTCTGGGTCTTTCTGATGTCTGTGTGCAGGAATAAGTAGACAGCCTCAAGTACAGGAAGCAGACTCAGGATGAGGACAGAGATGCCAGGCTTGTGGGCCTGTGAGGAGTCAGTGCTTGTTAGCAGCTTTGAGTGCTTGACATAATCAGTGTATGCTCCAACACACAGCAACAGTCTCCAGACAGGTTATGTGTGTGTGTGTGTTCTTTGTCTTTTTGTTTTCTATCTGGCTACAGCTGGGGTTTGACTACTGTGCAGTCTATTCTTGAAGGGTTTCACCCTGTAGTTGAACTTCTTTTTCTTGGGTCAAGGTCTCACCATGTGGCCCAGCTTGGTTCTAACACATGGCAATTCTCCTGTCTCGGCCTCCCAAGAATGGGGATTATAGGCATATGCTACTATTCCCAGCTGTAACAGAAAGTAACAAATAGACCCTCTGGCTACAAGTAAGCAGAGGACAGGAAAGACAAGAAAGGAAACGGAAATTAGGAAGAAGAGGTGGACAGAGAAGCCCCCTTGGAGCAGGTTTCTTTTTTTTTTTTAACTTTATTTATTTATTTATTTATTTATTTATTTGCCTTGTTGATTGCCTGGAACTGGAACTACAGACAGTTGTTAGCTGCCATGTGGGTGCTGGGAATCGAACCCGGGTCCTCTGGAAGAGCAGACGGTGCTCTTAACCGCTGAGCCATCTCTCCAGCCCTGGAGCAGGTTTCTATGTTTACTTAAGTTTTAAGGCTAAACCCAAAGTTCTATAGTCCTAGTAGCTTGGGCTGGCCAGCAGTCCTTACATGGTCATAAAGAGTGGAGGTGAGGGGAGAGAGGGGCTTTAGCCAGTGTGATCCCAAGACACATGTGTAGTTCTGTGACCTCCTGTCTTCAAGGGGCTGACAGGAACATTGAGGTCTTATGGGGAAGGACGAAAAGGAGGAATTGGGCACTTGCTAAGCAGGTGATCTTAGTCTGTTGTTCTGAGCCATCATGTCTTCGTCACAGTTCTGTCAACGTTCTGGAGAAGTTGTCATCCTTCGATCTCCTGAGGGAAGCATTCTGGTTCCCTGCAGATGATTGCTTGACATCCCAAGCAGCATCACTTCGTGGAGAAAGGGCCTCTGCTTGGTAGCAGTTTCATAGAGAGTGATCACTCTGTGAGGTTCACTGTTGCTGGGGGTACTTACATCCTTATCATAAAAACAGTTATCATTTAGTCCTGCTCCTCTGCTTCTGGATTAAAGGTAGACTCTGAGCTAAGTAACTCAGGAAGAAGAAAGAAAAAGCTCAAGTGGCAGATTGACCAGAGAAGGACAATGTGCACTCAGGTAGGTCAGTAACATGTGGTCGGTCCCCTTTAAAGGCCTGATGCTGGTGGGAGGCATCCAGGTGGGCCTGGTCTAAAGGTCCTTTCATTCTTTCCCACTGCTCCAGCTTCCTAAGTGGAAGAGAAAGGATGTGCCACTAAGGTTAGGACTATACACACCTGGGAAGCTGCTCTGTTACTACCTGAAACACGGTGGGTTGAATATCATGCTGTTGTTCACCGCTGGTCCCCCACAGCCACTGAGGCAAATCCAGTTTCTGACAAGGCTCATATCTAGGGATGTAAGTCTGGAGAAGAGTGTTAGACATCTGTGCTTGAGATGTAGCCCTCAGGAGCAAAAATGTGAAGAGCATAAACAAGGCCACTTTCAGGCCAGGTGTGGTGGTGCATGTTTGTTATCCCAGCACTCAGGAGACAGAGACAGCAGAATTGCCTAAAGTCCAAGGCCAGCTCAGTTCACATAGCAAGTTTCATGCTATCAAGGGCCATATAATAAGAACCCTTTTCAATGATAATAATAAAATAATAATAGTAATAGAATAATAATAATAGATATTTTCAGCCTTTCTAGGATTTTATAATCTTATTTATCCATTGAGAATAACTTTAATTTTGGTAGTAAATAAGTTATCAATTTGGAAGAAAATGTAAAGTTTTTGGAGGTGATACACTTCACTCCAGCACCTGATTGATATCTTTAACAGAGGGGGAAGAAAGGAGGGAGGGAGAGAGAGAGAGAGAGAGAGAGAGAGAGAGAGAGAGAGAAGACAATAAGGATGAGTAGGAATTACATCATCTAGGCCATGGAACTGGAGGTGTATGTGTGGGGGAGGGGTGTTAAGAGTATATATTGCACAAATTCTATTTGTTATATAATAAAAACCCCAAACCCAGAGCCAGATATTGGGGAAAAGCTGAAATATCTGAGAAACAAGGAACAAAACACAGCCAGTTCTCACCCAGCCAACACTTCAGCCCTCTCTCCGAAAATCCTCTGCCTCCAGGCTTTCCCATCCTCAGCTGAAAAGGCTCTCCCTCCACCCAGACATCTTACTTCCTGGTTCAACTTTCCTAGAGCTAGGATTAAAAGCGCAAGCCTTTAGGCCTACAACTTTCAGCCCAAACTCATCTCTGCCTTCCAAGTGATGGGATTAAAGGGATGGGTCACCACTCCCTGACCTTCATGGTTTGGTTCTGTCCTCTAATATTCCAGACTATTTTTATTAAATAAATAATATATCACAGCAATTATATCCCTCTATCCCTTCTCCTTGTAGGAATATGGGAATATGCCTATCAGTTACATAACCTTATAACTACTGTATGAGACTCTTATGTTGAAAGAAACAATGATGTCAAGCTAGCTGCTAAATTTGTATGTCTGCCATGATAACAGGTCACAGCTAGTTTTGAGGATTTTTAAATTATTATTATTTGTGGTGTCATTTTGCTCATGACAAAATATCCTTATTACTTCTTATGTGAGACTCTGGGATCTAGAGAAATTATGTTAGTACTTATTTTTATTTCTATTTTGAAAAACAGCATTTAAAAGTTTTTTTTTTTTCTGAACATGGAAAAATTTAGGGCCTGGGAACAATAATAAGATCAGGTCTGTGTTTTTAGAAGATAACCCTGATAACCTTGGGGTCAGTGTTCTGGGTGGACTGCCTTAGTCAGGGAGAGCATAGGCATAAAGGTACTATTTTCAGACCTAGCTTTTTTCATTCATTTGTTCATTCATTCATTCAGAAATGTTTTAGGCACATCTTTAATATGCCAGGTACAGTTGTGGACACCATGACATGAGCAAAGCGTTTGCCATCTTGGAACTCACTCTTCACTGTGGAGATACATTCAGCTGTTCAGGATGTTGTCAATTGCTTGTCAATAGACAGCATTGGTACTGATAAGTGATAGGGAGGAAAATTAAATAAGTGAGATGGAGCATGCTGGGTAAATCGCAGTAAAATGTAATGTATACACCGAGATTTACCATAGTAACTACTTTTTGGTAGGATTGAGTCTGCTCACATTGTCACATGAATGTCACCATCAGCCATCTTCATAACTTTTCCAGGTAGAGCTTTTGTTAGGATATTTGAAGGTCCTGGTAACATAGATCATGGGAGCAGAAGCCTGAAGGAGGTGAGAGAATGAGTCTTGTACATCATTAGAAATGATGTGGTCTAGCACACCCACCACCCCTGCCCCAAGCAACTTAGACTATCGCCTGTAGCCCAGCTAAGAGGTGGTACACAAGTTTGGTGCTGTTAAAACCACTTCCAGGGCTGGAGAGATGGCTCAGCAGTTAAGAGCACCGTCTGCTCTTCCAGAGGACCCGGGTTCAATTCCCAGCACCCACATGGCAGCTAACGGCTGTCTGTAGTTCCAGTTCCAGGCAAACAAACAAGGCAAATAAATAAATAAATAATAAATAAAGTTTTTTTAAAAAAAAAAAAAAAACCACTTCCAGAGCATCATCGAGGATGGGTTGGGTATTTAGTTTAGCAAAGAGGTCAATTTGGGTCCAGGCAGAGACAGACAATTCATTGCTGTATTAGTTCAGTTTCTGTTGCTATGATATTTATTTTATTTTATTTTTTTATTTTATGTGAATTGGTGTTTTGCCTGCATGTACAACTGTGTAAGGGTGTCAGATCTTGGGATTACAGACAGTTGTTAGCTGCCATGTAGATGCTAGGAATGGAACTCAGGTCCTCTGGAAGAACAGTCAGTGCTCCTAACCGCTGAGCCATCTCTCCATCCCCTGTTGCCACTGACCAAATGCAACTTGGAGAGGAAAGGATTTATTTGGCTTATGTATCCAGGTCAAGTACATTGAGGGAAGCTAAGGCAGGAACCTGAAGATAGACACGGAAGCAGAGGCCATTGTAGAACATGGCTTACTGGCTTATTTCTCAAGGCTTGCTCAGCCTGCTTTCTTGTACAACTCAGGACCACCTCCTCAGAATGGCATCATCCAAAGTGAGCTGAGCCCTCCCATACCAATCATTAATCAAAAAAATGCCCCCACAGACTAGAGACCAATCTGATGGAGACAATTCCTCATTGAGATTCCCTCTTCCCAGATGTGTCCAGGATAGTGACAAGTTGTCAGAAACCAACCAGCACAATTGTTAAGCACAAGAATGATGCTCTAAGCACTCCAAGGATTTTCCTGTTTGTCCTAGGATTTAATATCAAAGAGCACATGGTGATAAATGAAAATTTATGAGATGGTGAACGCAACTGTATTTATTCCCTTTCTGCCTTTCTTCCATCAGACATAAGCCAAGACTCAAGAGTTTGTTTTGGAATATGTCCTTTAGCCCGCTCACACATGTTTTGTTTCTGATAGGAGCAGTTACTCATAGATTATTAAGTCCATTCCATGGTTCTGGGTACAGAGGGTAAGAGGGAAATGGGCACATCTGTACTTGGTAAACAGAGAGACTCATAGACCAATCAGTCAAAAAATGTGATTTCATGAAGCCTTCAGTTGTACTGTGAGTTGTATCCAGTGCCAAGTTCCGACTGGAAAAACTAATTAAATCCTGGTTTCTGACCTGCCTAACATTTGAAAGATTAACTTGCTTTGGTAAAGCCATGCAGGGGTCAAAGAACCAAATTCCTTATCTCAAAGCCCCCAAGGAATAAAAATAGGGGATTCAAAACAGAAGCCCTGATCGGCTGCCTACAAGTGCCTCTTCTGTTTGCCTCTCTCTCTGGAACCTTGAGCATGTTTGCTTTGGGTGGATGTTCATTTTCTTACTGATATGAAAGCCAGTAAGAGGAAATGGCATTGCTTTGCCCACAGGGAGGACAGCCCTGTAATTATAGGCAGATCAGTGTACATCTGCAGTGTTAACATTTTCTTGGGGGGCGTAAGAATTTTGAATGTTTTCTATAAGATGGATAAGGTATTACAGTAAGGGTTGATGTGCTGTGAAATGTTTGGACCCGGAGACCAGATGTTCTTCTTAAAAAAGGGCTCCCTGTGACATTTTGTGTATGAACAACACATTTTATAACTGCTCATTTCCTGAACGTCTTGTTTTACAGGTCCATCATCTTTCATACGTTGTTACTATTTTGTTTTGTTTTAAGACAGAGCCTCATATATTCCAGTCTGGTCTTGAATTTACTATGTAGCTGAGCATGACCTTGAACTTCTGATCCTCCCACCACTACTTCCCAAGTGCTGAGATTGCAGGAGTCATACACTGTTTATGTGGTACTGAGATTGAGCCCCAGACTTCACACATGCTGAGTAAGCCCTTAACCAACCGAACTTCATCCCTAGTCCTTTATCTGAAACCCTTGAACTATAAATTGTAGAATTGTTATTTTTTAGAAGTATGGTAATGCATATTGTTATAGAACACCTTCAGGGAAAATTGAGTCAGTGCTCTGTAATTCAGTGACTCTCAACCTGTGGGTCATGACCTTTTCAGGAGTCAAACAGCCTTTTCACAGGGGTTGCCGGAGACCATCGGAAAATACAGATACCAACATTATGATTTATAACAGTGGCAAAATTACAGTTAGGCAGTAGCAACAAAAATAATTTTATTGTCAGGAGGTCACCACAACATGAAAAACTGTATTAAAGGGTCATAGTATTAGGAAGATTGAGAATCATTGCTATAATTAAATGTACGAATATGTCCCCAACAAAAGTCTACAATTATTTACAATAACAGAATAAGGATCACAATGAATTTACATCAGTTTGATTTTGCTGCCAAATTTATTTGGGCATCAAACTTTTGGCTTCAGGAATAAAACACTAAAATTTCAGAATCATAGTGATGATATCCTGGACTTGTACAAAACATTAACTAGGGGAGCAGAGGCAGGAAGTTCACTGTAAGCTTGAGGTCACCCTGGTCTACATAGTGAATTCTAGGCCAGCCTGAATCATGTCTTAACAAAAGCAAACCTTTCTCTAAGAGCTGAGGATGTAGCTCCAAGGTAAATCATGCATTCATCAGGCCATGGGCTTGATCCCTGACACTACAGCAGAATAAACAGAAAATTAAAAAAGCAATCACTAAGTAACTCTAAAAAGCAAACAACTGTGTGAGCCAATCCCATGAGTAGTTGTGATTTGGTGGATCTAGACAGAGTGAATTGCTGGCAGGACTTGGGTAGACTAGGGGCCTTTCCATTGCATGTCATGAACCTGAGTAATAGCCACCAGGAGCAGTTGAAGGAACAGACGCACTGTTAGCATTCACCTTCTGTCCCCAATCTCTGCCCATGCCTGGGTCTTGGCTATCTGAAGAAAGTGGTCTCTGTTAGAATACAGGGATGAAAATGTATAGGTTGAACTTCCTTAGTCTAAATATCTGAAACCCAAAATGCTTCACAATACTAAACTTTGTGAGTGCTGATGTGGGAAACCCCATATTAAAATGTCATGTGCAGGCTGAAGAGATGGCTCAGCAGTTTAGAACATGTGTTACTCCTTAGAAAGGACCCTGTTTAGAGGACCGCATCTTAGAGATAGCGGTTTCCCAGCATCTATGTGGAGGCTCACAACCATCAGAGGATCTGGTCCTCTCTTCTGACTAGACATGCGCAAGGTTCATATACATGTAAGCAAGATATTCTTTAAAAAATTAAATATATATAAGAAAACAATAAAATAAAATGGCTTGTAGATAGGTTCTACTTAAAATGAAATGTACTAGTAATTGTATAAAATTACTCTCAGGCTATCTATGTAAAAGGTGTGTGAGGGGCAAAGCAAGTTTGCTTTTTACACCCTGACTGTTATTCCCAAGAGATCTCATAATACATATGCAAATATTCAAGATTAGGCAAAAATGCAAGATCCAAAATGCTATCACCAGCATACTTCCACATATAATGGATGCTCCCTAGCAGGAGATCCTTATGTGGGGAGCCTTGGGGTACCCCAGTGGGACTTGCAGGGACACAGAAGAAGTGACCAGTATGCTTTGCTAGCTGCCTGTATACTTCGCCAGAGGCATAGCCCCCATGAATCCTATCCAGCGAGGCAGTTACAGGCAACTGATACTTCCCAAGTGAGTTGGAAGGGATCTTGTTACTAAGGATCCTTAGGGAGTTGTTGCTTTGGGAACCATTAGGTGAGGATAATTAACTCAGATACTTGTTTTGGCAACTCCAGTTTTTCACATATGCTTTCACAGATATGGTACCCTAACAGTTGCTAGACCCATCTTAAACACATTCCTTCTTTGAGAAGACTGGGAGGCTTTTGGTTGCTCTTTGGAGGACAGAGTAGGAATAATGCTCTTTAAACAGGCCACACACTGAGTGACATCTGCTCTGTCTCCTGGGATTCCAATTGGCCAGTACCATGAACAACTACCTGGACAGGGAGGTCTGGAAGATGGCATGGAGACCAGGTGAGTTTTGTTTTGCTTTTCTCACTGTGGGATTTAAATACTGAAGGAACAAAAGAATATAAACAGGAATATTGTATCATACCCTATCAAGTCAAGAGACTGATATTTAATTTTGACTTATCCATCTAGGAAATTATATTATTCATGAAGCCCATGTTATGTGCTATTTTGCCAGACGTGAGTTCTATCTGTAAAGAGTTTAGGCTTGAATCACATGTTTGGGGTATGTATTTGGGTATATGCCTATGGAACAAAGGGAACTTCTGGAACACAAGACAAAGGACAAGCCAGCAAAGAAGCAGACAGTTGGTGTGATGGAGAGAATCAGAAGGATGAAGTGAGTGTGAGCCAACACACATGGTTGGATCACGGGAAGCAATGAACTGAGTGGATTTAGAGATGGACCTTCATGGCTACATAAGATTTTTATTGGGAGATTAGGGAGCAAGAGAGTACCTTAAGAAGAGCATCCTTCTAAACAAAACAAAAACAAATGAATAGACAACACCAAGAGTTCAGGCTGGAATAATAAAAAAAAAGCACTGAGTTGATTTGTGCCCTGAGTGCCAAGCTAGAGGCATCTCCTTTCAGAACAGCAAAAAAGAGGTCTAACCTGGAGAACTCTTTCAAAGCAATTCAAGCTGAGCATTCTATCACTGTGGAGAAGAGGCCTGTGTGGAAGCCTGAATCCAACAGGATATGCTAGGAGCGCACGGAGAATGAGAGATGCCAATGGGAGGGAGGTTTCAGTGGAAGCCTTGTACTTAGCTGCTGTTAGGGTCACAAGTGGGTCAGCAGGATGCCTCTGCCTGTAAGGATGGGTTCAATGTGAAGGGTGTGTGCCAGTTCATGAAAATCAAAGCACAAAAAAGGAAGTCAGGCTCAGCCTCTGCGTTGCCCTGGGGTTCTGTACCTTTCCCCTGAATTTCCCTTTCAGGGGCAGAACAGGTCAGATGGTTGTAGATAACCATGTGCCAGGAAATAATGTTTTCTCATGGCTTGTTCTCTGTTTACAGTTTATCTTGTATTATTTTTTCACTTTTTAAATTGTGGATATGTCACATAAAAAATATATAAAACAACAAAAATATTTTTTTGCAGAGTTGGGATTGGGATTGAGTCCTTCCTCATACTAGGTAAATTCTTTATCTTTACCATCAGCACCAACAGGATTTCACTATGCAGCCTTGGCTGGCCTGGAGTTCACTATGTAGATCAGGCTGGCCTCAAAACCATAGAGATCTGTTTGCTTCCACCTCTCCAGTGCTGGGATTAAAGGCAAACACCACAAATCTATGGCCTATGTGTAGATTTAATCTCAGCTCTCAGAGAGGGCATCAGATTCCTGGAACTTGGTATCAATGGCAATTATGAGTTGGCATAAAGGTCCTGGGAATTGAATTGGGTTTTTTGCAAGAGCACAAAGTACTCTTAACCACTGAGCCATCTCTCCAGCCTCCAGATGCAATTCAGTTTTGTAAAGCCACCTCCCAAGTATAGGAACAGGACAATTGCAGCCTCCCTCAAAGCCTCTTGTGCAAATGTCCCTTTCTTAAGAGGAAGAATTTTCCAAATACCATTTGGATCATTTTTCAAGTTCATGTGGGAACCAGTTCTGACCTGAGGAAGGTCACTTGCTGACGTGTTTGAGCCAATTCTTAGTCTCAGGGATAGAGAAAAGGATGGAGAAAACTCAGAGCTGTTAAAAAAAAAAAAAAAAAAAAAAAAGTGATTTGGAAGGCCAGGCATGGTGGCACACACCGTTAATTCTAGGAGAGACAGAAACCAGGTGGATCTCTGTGAGTTCAAGGCCAGCTGGTCCACAGAGTGGTGGACAGTCAAGGCTATGCAGAGAAATGTGATGTGGAGGAAGAGGACTGGGCAACAGCCAGTATTGCTTCACCACTGGGAGAGGTTGAGGAGGGCTACCAAACCTGGGTTACTGAACCAAGTCAATAATGGTGTAACACAGCAGGTGATCAAGGCAGTTTTTAGAGAGGGAAGGGATGGTTTCAGAAACTTGCAGGCAACTTGTAAGACGTGGGCAGGGTTTTCTCTCACTCAGAGGCCAGATTGGGGAACATAACAATGAAGGGGGCTGGGCCCACTAGCCTAGTATATACAAGGCCCGATGATGGATCTCCAGTACAACAAGACTAAACAATTCTTTACCAGAATTCCTTGAAATGGGGATCAGCCTTAGGTTCTAAAGGTAATGACTATCAGGTAAGCCGAGCAGTTACATGCTCACGCAGCCTGGGATAGAGACCTCATCCATTGTTTCAGTCAGAAAGTTGCTATATAAACATGGGGCACTCAGCCTTCATATATTTTATAACACAGAAAGAAAAAGGGGGAAGAAAAGGGGAAAGAAGGATGGACGGAAGGAAGGAGGGAGGAATGGAAAGAAAGAAGAACGGAAAAGGAAACTGCAGCTGATCAGAATTCCAATACAGTACCTTTCTAGAGTTTTCTCTCTGAACACATTCATACTGGATTTTCAGGACTAAGAAACTTACAAAGTAGGCCACACTGCCCTCTTTTTATTGCTGTTGTTTTGAGATAGGATCTTGCCATGCAGATCTCCCTGGATCAGAACTTACTACGTAGCTCAGGTTGACTTTGAACTTGCAGTGATTCTCTTGCCTCTGTGTACTGAGATTACAAGTGTGCATCACCATATCTGCCTTCAATCTCTTTTTCAGTTTCCTCAGATGGTTTCCCTGTGTAGCTTTGGCTGTCCTGGAATTCACTCTGTAAACCAGGCTGGCTTTAAACTCACAGATTTCCACCTGCCTCTGCCTCCCAAGTGCTGGAATTAAAGACGTGCACCACCACCTGGCTTCAGTGTCATTTTTAAAGGGACACAGGCTCATGTAGGTCCAGTGACTATATCGTGATCACATGACTAGAAAGTGACAGTGAAGAAATGTATACCTAGATCTCTGGGATTTTAAAACCAAGCCTTTTCTCCTGAACAACATGGCCTTTTCTAAGCTTCTTTAGCTGGCAGGAAGAAGTCCCCATTACTATAAGAACGGAGCCAAAACATTCATGGAACTCTGTAGAAGTAAGAGAGGTTAGCTGAGATTCCACTGCTTTTTCAATTCCTGTTGCTCTTAATGCAGGGTTGCAGACATGCCATATACATTACTTATTGTTGTTACTTTTTTAACCAATAGTATTCTTTCTTGTAATTTCTGTACACACACACACACACACACACACACACGCTCACATACATTTGTGTGTATGCTCATGTGGCTGCATGTGTATGTACGTGTGTCTGTGCACGTGTGAGCACAGGAATGTAAGCACCAGAGGACTGCCTTGGGTTTCATTGGGTTTGTGTGTGTGTGTGTGTTTTCAAGATAGGGTTTCTCTGTGTAGCCCTGACTGTCCTGGAACTTGCTCTGTAGATCAGGCTGGACTTGAACTCACAGAGCTCTGCTGGCCTCTCTGCCTCCCAAATGCTGGGATTAAAGGCAGGAGCCATGGGGGAGGTGGGAAGATGTATGGCTCAGGCTGGCCTTGAACTTGTGATCCTCCTGCTTCTACCTCCTTCAGCAAATCCCACCAGTGTACACCGTGACAACTGGCTTTTTCATTTTTTTTAAATGAACGAATGAAGCAATCAGTCAATTAATTTTGTGTGTTCATGTGCTCTTGTGCACTTGTGTACATGTGTACTGTGGTATGAGTACTTCACTGTTGGTGTAGAAGTCAGAAAACACCCTTGGGAGTCAATTCTTTCTTTCCACCATGTTTTTTCTGCAGATAAACACAGGTCACCAGGCTTATGTATCTTTCCCCACTGAGCCTCTCATTGGCCCACTTCCTTTTGTTTTTGAGGCAGGGTCTCTTCATCGCTGGGACTCACTGGTTAGGCTGGCTGGTGCAGCAACCCCAGGGATCTGCCTGGCTCTGTTTCCCAGAATTACAAGTGCACATTACCAGGGCTGCCTTTTTCACATGGGTCCTGCGTTTCCATCTCAGGTCTTCATGATTCTTCAGCAAGCATTTTACTACAGGAGCTATCTTAACCTCTCATTCTACATTTTTAAGAAAACTACCAACTCCAGGCTGTAAATGTTACAAAAGAGAAATAGTTATGAACATCACAGTTTGTACTTGGACTTTGTGTGTGTGTGTATGTTTGTGTGTGTGTGTCTTTGTGGAGGGTTTAAAAGCCCAAGGCTGAGATTTGAAAACTACCAGTCCATGAGCTCAAAACCCTACCACCCCCATGAAATTCTATATAAACCTGCCTCCCACACTGTCCTCTGACCCCTTTCAGCACACCCTACTTAACACATATACACACAAAGGCAGTGTGACTTTGTGGTATTTCTTGGTTCCCATCTGCCAGGATACTGTTCTCTTCAGAGCTGCAACCCTCCCACTGGGGAAATGTTTTCCCTCGGATCTGTAACACTAACACTTTGGCCTATGGAGTTCATTTCTACACAGGGGTGATTATAATTTGTGAACTCTGCATAATCTCCTTTCTACTGCTTGTTAATGACAGTTACTCAGAATCCCCACAAAAACAAAACTTGCCGTCTTGCAGAGTAATGTTTCCATGTACACTTTCTAAATAATATGTATGTCCTTTTAGAGAATATACATTAATTTACTCTAAAAATACTTAATTGTTTCTATATGTGACTGTTATGAACAATATAATAAACTTGTGAAAAGTTCACATAATTTTCTCCCTTTTTTTCTCTACATTTAAATTTTATTGTCCTAAGAAAGAAATCTAGTGGTAAAATTATAAAGGCAAGTGCTTTAAGTAGTTTTGTGATTATGTGTATTTTATAAATTTTTTTGTTTTGTTTTGCTTTTTGAGACAGAGTTTCTCTGTGTAGCCCTGGCTGTCCTAGAACTCATCCTGTAAACCAGGCTGGCTCAGACATCCTTTTCCCTCTGCCCCCTGAGTGCTGGGATTAAAGGTGTTCATCATCACTACCTGGCCAAAAATAATAATAATAATAATAAATGGGCTAGGCCTTGAATCTAGAGCCTCATTCATACAAAGCATCTGTGTGCCCTTGAGCTACAGGCCAGTCCTGGAGATACTTGTAAATGGCTAAAGGCTGGAACAGTTTGGGCTATAGCTTGGTACTTCAATTCTCAATACTGAAAACAATCAAATAATACAAAGCAGGCTGAGACAGTTTATAAAGACAATAATAAGACACCTGTTTTTATACACTTTGATTTCTATTGGGTTTTCTTATTTTTAAATTGTTGCTATTGACTAGTTTTAGAGTTTTCTCCTCATTTGTTGGTTTATTTGTTTCAGCATAGTATCTCACTGTCACTCACGCTGGCCTTGAACTTGAATCTTCCTACATCAGTTTTGTTAGTGGTTAGGATTACAGGTACTGCAGGTGTATGCCACTGCACAAAGCTTGCTGTTAAACAGGAGAACTCTGTCATCAGTTAGCATGCTTTTTTAACCTCAGTTTCATATTTCAGGAATAGTGTACCGATTAAATACTCAGTAAATAGCAGCTATTATTTTGGTTGCATCCCTAACAGCCCCACTCATCCTAAGCTTAATAAGCATGAGTGTGATTCAGTTGTGTCTCTGCCCCAAGTTCATTATTGAACTATAGTAAAGATTGCCATTTGTAATTAATATCAAGCGATTATAGTATTGTTCATCATTTTTTGAGCATAATAATGAGCTGATTTTTAAATTAGTCCTTACCAAAAATAACATCTTCCTTTTCTCCAAAGGCACCCAATCACTATATTTATTATATTGTGTCACAAACTTTTTACTGGAAGACACTACATTTGTCTATTTAGAAGTTAGAAGCATATGACAGATCAAAGTACAGATACCATCAAAGCCAAACCTGGTGAACCAGTGAGATTTATTTGGGCTACTTACAGGAGTATGGGTGAGGAGTTACTTACAGGATTAGAAACAACTCCAAGAGAGCTGCATCCCCAAGGTCAATCCCAGCATGGGTGACAGTTCATAAAAGCTGGGAAACCTGGAGCACACATCACAGCCTGCCGGCAGCTCAAACAAGTTGGAGAATGTACTTTTCAAGAAATTCAGTTGGTCTAAACCTCTTCCAGGCAGCTCAGCTAGTTCTTTCTTCTTCCAGGTTGCTGGTCTTAGCTGAGTCTTTGTAGCTTTATAGCGTTCCCTGAGAGGGAGGGGTGAGTCTGGTTGATTTTAGGGACTTCCTGAAGCTGTTTTGAGTTGTTTACTTTTCTTGCTTAAGGAGTTTCCCCTCAGGAGGGAATGTTTCAATCTCCAGGAAACTGCTTTGCAGCACATAGAGACATGTTCGTTTGTTTTTTTGTATTTCAATCTTCCTCACTGCAAATTATGAATTTCTATCTGAACTTAAAATTAACATCCATCAGAGGGTTAATTAAAATTATGGTGACCTTTGGACTGTTAATAAATGGCTAAACTCAGGACTGGTACATGGTTCAAGTCAGTTAATAAAGTGCTTACCTTGCAGGTATGAGAACCTGAGTTTAATTCCCAGAACTCATATTTAAAAAAAAAAAAAAAAAAAAAGCTGCCTATAATGGTGTGTGCATATTCTCCCAGCCCCAGAAAAGCAGAGATCCTTTGGGCTTGCTGGAAAGCCATCCTATAGCCTTCTTGGTGAGTTCCAGACTAGTGAGAAACCTGTCTCAAAAAAATGTATACTGTACACAAAGAATAGCACTTGAGGTTTTTCACAGGTCTACACACACACACACACACACACACACACACACACACACACACACACACACACACACACACACATCAGCACACATAGGAAAAACATGCCCATATACCAAATAACTAACACATGGGGCTGAAGAGAGAGTTCAGCAGTTACACACGCTTGCTTGTTGTTCTTGTAGAAGATTCAGTTTACAGTGCCCACATGGTAAATACCATCTCAGAGGATCTGATTTCCTCCTCTGGCCTCTGTGTACACTACACACATGTAGTACATAGACATGCATACGAGCAAAACACCTACATACATAAAGTAAGAAAATCAATAAATCTTGAAGAATTGCAAGATTCTAGAATCAAATAGTATATGAAAGAACAAAGAACATTTATTGTACCAGCATGCTTGTGGGGTTGTTCACCTATACAAAATGGCAATGACCCTGAAAGAGATGTGCAGACTCCTTTTAAATATAGCTAAGAGGAGTTTCAGGGTCAGCTACGTAATTGGTTAAGCAAACAGCAGTTACATTAGAATATTTCTAATTGGCTGAGGTTTAGTCTTATCATTTTTGGACACATCTGCACAAGCTTAGGTGTGACTCAGAAGGGGGCTGCTGGGTTTGTCCTTGAGAGGCTGTGAGGCTGATTTAGGCCCTCTGTGTGTGTTCTCTCACTTAAGAGATGCAAGGTCCTTGTAGATAAATGGGCCTTTATTGGAAAAGACACTTGTTTGCCTTTCTCAGAGAACTGTAACCTCAGTTCAGTTGTAAAAGTGGGAGAGCTTAACCCCTTCAGAATGACCAACACAGAGCATTTATGAGCTGCTTATCAAAGTCCATATAACCAACATAACTGAATGCTGTAAGACAGGCTGTGTCCACCATTTTGAACTGATATATTTAGCAAAGTTTGGCCAAAGAAATGATGAACTGCTCACAGTCTGGAATTACCCGCTGCTCTGCTGTCAGCCTTCCAAAATGACTCAGACACTTATATTAATGATATGTTGTTTGGCTTATGGTTTGGGCATATTGTTATTTAGCTTTTGTATTTTAATTTAATTTATTGTTATTAATCTGTCTTGCCATGTGGCCTGTGGCTTATCTGTATTCTTACACGTTGTTTTATTGGTGGCAGCTTGCAGGGTCTCTGCTGACTCCTCCCTCCTTTCCCTTTATCTACGCTCCAATTTCCCCGCCCACTTCTAAGATGCCTTTGCCATAGGCCCAGTTTCTTCATTATCTAAAGATATTTTATAGCACACACAAAGGGTTTGCTGCATGCAGTATACAGTTGTCTCAAGCACCCAAGAGGTTGAGGCAGGAAGACTGAGAATAGCCTGAGTTTTATAGCAAGGCCCTCTCCTGAAGAAGAAAAAAAAGAATCAATTAAATACATGCAACACAACCTAATAGAGTAGATGGGAAGGTGTGTTAAAAGGGGTCAGGGTCACCCTTAACCTAGTGGTGACTGAGTATGTAAAAGGGAGTCCCTGGCTGTGACTCTTGATTTTCTTCTCAGTACTGATTGGTGCTGCAGGTCAGTGCTGTACTGGATCAACCCTGTAAAAGCCTCCTTCCCACTTCTCCAAGCCCTGCCCTCTCAGAAAAACTGCCAAAAAGCCCAGTTCTGCATTTCTGGCAGTTTCAGAAGCTCCTCCCCTGAGGCTGCCAGCTCTGCCCACCCCCCAAGTCAACACCCAAAGTATTATAATTGGGCACAAACCCAGCTTGTAGAGGATGAGTAATCACCCACTCCACCCTGAACCCCTTCAGCGTATATGCTATGTAAGTCCTGTCCTTTAGATCAGTCATGTGATTTTCCCCCACCCTTCCCCTGCCTTGGTCTGGGGGGGGGGGACTGAGGGAGTCACTTTGCTCTAATAAACCTGTTCTTTTGCTATTTCAACTCGGCTCGATCTGGCCTACTGTATCAGCAGAGAAACCTATTATTAGGGCACCAAAAACCTATTAGTCAGCTGTTCACAGGCCCCATTTTGCTGCTGCTCAGAAAAAGTAGAAGATAAGCTTCTGGGGACAAGGGCTGGAGAGATAGCTCAGCGGTTGAGAGCACCGTCTGTTCTTCCAGAGGACCTGGGTTCGATTCCCAGCACCCACATGGCAGCTAACAACTGTCTGTAATTCCAGTTCCAGGCAAACACCAAGGCAAATAAATAAATAAATAAATAAATAAAGTTTAAAAAAAAAAAAAAAAAAAAAAAAAAAAAAAAAAAAAAAAAAAAAAAAAAAAAAAAAAAAAAAAAAAAAAAAAAAAAAAAAAAAAAAAAAAAAAAAAAAAAAAAAAAAAAAAAAAAAAAAAAAAAAAAAAAAAAAAAAAAAA